>PVJX010002774.1:0-121672 GCA_004027295.1 Dolichotis patagonum
CTATATCTGTATCTCTGGGACTCTCTCTCTCTCTCTCTCTCTCTCATGTTCATAAGAGTTGGAGTCACTGAGAGACCATATATCTAATTCCTAAGGTATTTGATTGCCACACAGTGAGTACTTTGCAAATTTTCATTCTGGTCCAAGCAAACAATCTCATCAGCTTCTCCAAGCTGCCCTTTCTTCAGCTGCTCATTTTTGATTCCTCTAAAGGCATTGAAAATAAAAAGATTGGTTACAGTTCTAGTGTAGTTCTACAGAGAAGAGATGAAAACCATCAGACAAATGGACTCTCTAGGCTATCTATGTGACTTTATATCCCTGATGGTCTCCTTCCTGTCTTGGTAGTGACAATAAAGCCTGATGCTGGTTTTGAAAGCCATCACTGTCGGTGGCTGCATGTGCATTATAACTCCAACCGTCATTCACTTCTGGCCACATTTAAAGGAATGGCTACCAGTGCCAAAGCCATTTAAGGCCACTTTATTCCTAGGGCTTCAAATCTACCTATGCAGGACCAATATTTTTATTTTCCACATGTCTAGGGCAAAAATGATTGCTCACCTAGACCTCCAAAGTAAGATTTATTTATTCAAGCTTGCAGCTCCCTCGGTTAAGGAATTTGAGATAAACTTTCCAGAGCTAAGTCAGCTTGCTCATCCAGAAAGACTATGCAGCCATAAATCCAAAGCATTCTTCCCTGACCATCTGCCAGGGCATCTGAAAGGGCCTCTTTCTGGCCCTACACACAGGTTCCTGCCTTTCCAGTTAGGGATTGAGCTTGCCTCCTACTTCCTAGTCCCCTTTTTCATTTACCAGTCCCCTCACATCCAACTTCCCATCACTTGCTTCCCCCCATCTGAAATCTGGCTTTTATGCCAGGTAGACTAGCTTGGTGATACCTCTGTATGTTAAGAGAAGGATGGGAGCAGGTCTTAAACTAGATGGGAAGACAGGTGGAGGAGGAGCCCACAAACTGAAAACCTGTGAGTTCCATCATCCCTGCCTCTATAATAAAAACCGCTCCGAATGGCCCAGTAACAGAGCCATTTCTGACCACTCACCACTCTCCCAGAACTTGTACACAGTCAGAAAGCTACTTTGAACCCTTTGCATGATCAAGGTTCCAGTGATACCAGCATTGGTCAAACTGCCTTGCAAATGGCCTTTAAAGGCATTTGGGCTACTAAAATTCTTGGGGCTGGCTTTGTTTGTTTGTTGAGGAATGGATATGCTATATGGAAATAGTTAAGGCTTTTTTTTAAACCCAACTATGTGCCACTTGTTGGGTTTAGTGCTGCACTAGGAAAAGACATTTTGAATTCCCAGCCTAAAGTCTGATACATAATATATGGCCGAAGTTACTAGTTTTTCTTTCTTCTAAAAAGCAGCCCTGCTTATGTGTCTGGGCACTTGCCATGTCTGATCCTTCTTCCTCCCAGCCTGTGGCTCCCAGTCGTCCTCCCAGTGTGTGACTTCTAGGGTGCTTTTCAAAGGAAAAATTCCATAAAAGTTAACCATGTCCACAGCTGTGAATTAACCCTTATCAACAAGCCAGCCACAGGCCACTGGCAGCTCCGTACCATCCTTCTCACAGCCTCTCTGTCCCCTCCTGCTCTGTGAGAGACGTTCAGTGAATCGTGCTTTTGCATTTCCTAGGACCCCCTCCTGCTCTGAATCCACCCTCAGCTCCACGTGGAGAGCAGTGCCCACTGGACAGCAGTGGTAAGGACTTCTAGAAATTATGATCCCTCCCTGAAGGCAGAGAAGGGCCTCTTACAAGGAGTGGGGAGAAGGATGCCCTGGATCTGAGCCCTGAATCTGCAGAATCAGAGAAAGGAGATAATGATTTCTGGGGAAATTCTAAGCAGCAACTGCTGGAGAGCTGGTGTTGGGAGAGGTGGGTAGGAAAAGAGCCATGAATGTGGGAGACAACATAGAGAGGGTTTGCATCAAGAGTTGGCAAACTATGGTCCACAGGCCAAACCAATGCTTATTTTTATAAAGTATTATTAGAACACTGTCACCCTCATGTGTTTGTGCATTCTGTGTAGCTACTGTTTCATTCTAGAGCTGAATGGTTATGATGGAGATGGCACATCCACAAAGCGTTAAAAATTTACTATCTTTCTCATAGAAGTTTGCCAGTCTCTTGTTTAAAGAGTAGCAGGACCAAGAAAGTTGCTAAAATCTGCTGAGAGGGCCAGGCATCTCCTACCCAGATGGACGTCCCCACATTAATCACCATGACAGAGCCTCTGTTTGGCTTTCCTGTGTAAGTGTCTTCAGGACACTTGCAGCTTGGGGAGGAAGAGGCAGACTATTCATTCATTCTTTCCTTTTTCCAGTACACCAACAAGAAGAGAAAGGCAAAGATGTCACCTACTCCGTGGTGCAGCGAATCTCAAAAAGGAACAAGGGTGAGAAACCTCAGCCCAAACCTTTGCTTAGAGGAGGATCTGGGCCTCAGATGAGAGTATCATTATCATCACTGTAATTATCTCTGTCTCAGGCAAATACTACTGCTATTGCCAATGCCACCATATTTACCACTGTCCTCATGATAACCATCTCAATCACTACCATCATTATCGACACCATCACCACTGTCACCATGAGCCCATGGCCATCACCACCACCTTGGCCATCATCACTAGTGCAACCATGACCACTGTCATTTCTTCTTTCGCTACCACAGCTCCACCACTGACACCACTCCATGACTGCCACACTCACACCATCACGGTGACCACTAACTCCACCTTCAGTACCACAGTTACCACAAACACTACTCTGACCACCCTAATCACTGTGCTCAATATCATCTCTACCACCACTGTCATCTTGATAACTACCGGGAATTTTTGCCCTTTTCTGGCCACTGTGGGGAAGCAAAAGAGAAAAAGAATGATAGTTTATCAAGGCCCCAGAGCCTAAGATGAGACAAGATAGTCCCCCGAAGAGGGAGTCAAAAAGACTGGAAATTCTAGCTACAGCTGGCAGCATCTGATAGCAGAGATGGGAGAAAGGCTACTTCTGTCTCTAACAGGGCAGAAGGCAGTGTGACATCACGGGAAAGAAGCATGGCTTTCTGAGTCAGGCAGAGCTAAGTTCCAACCCTGACTCTAGGTGCTTATTCGCTGTGTGACCTGGAAAGGCATGGGGCCTCTATGACCCTAATTTATAAAATGGGCATATTGTCTACTTTGCAAGCCTGCTATAAATTGTTGGGAACAGAATCTGGGTTCTCAGTAAATTTTAAAGATCATTTATCATGCACTATTTGTTCAAAAACAAAGAGTATTTTGTAATGACTCACCTGCTTTAAGATTTCTATACCTGATCTATAAAAATGGTTTGCATTGGTCTGGGGTCTCTACCCCTCCCCACAAAGGGCACAAGCAGTAGTATACAATCAAAGAGTCTCTTGACCTGGGTGGTGTTTCCCAGGACCTGCCTGGCTACCGTCCAAAGCACTGCCACGGCAAATGGACAGCAGACACAGACAAGCTCCTCCTGGGAAGAATTACAGGGAGGACCTAAACCTAAGAAAGAAACAACCATCACAAAACCCTCCAAATATATGATTTACATTAGCAAAATAAGGAAAATCTGACTATTTCAATCCTAACAGGGTAACAAACGTGAAGACATGATTTGAGGGTAGGAGTGTAGATAGCTGTCTGCGTCCAATCCATGCCTGCTCTAAGCAGGATTTCCTGATGTGTGGCTGAAGGGACTTGAGACTCAAAATAAAGAAGAATCATTATGTTCCAAGATGATTAGGAAAGAAAATACTGGATCATTGGGAGAATGGCCCATAGTTTGTAAAGATTCCAAATTTACCTACAGTTTCTTCTTCTTATAAAAGTGCCTATAGATTTTTTATGCCAATATAAAAAAGAATTAATAATCCAGACTTTGCAGAATTGGCATAAGATTAGATACACAAGAGATTTTTAAAAAATGGGGTCTTTTATTGTAATAATTTTATGATTGATAAATATAATCCTCACACCTAAAAAGTTGTCTGGTGGATGGTATGAGTCTAATGAAGCAGTAAAGACATTCTTTTACATATTCACTTCTCTGGAGCCTCACTATAATCCTTGTGAGGAAGTTATTATCAACACCCTTTTTGTTTTTAATTGAAAGAGCTGAGTCTCAGAGGCAAAGTGACTGGCCCTGGGTCAGGTTCTTGGTGATGGTTGAACTGGGGTTAGAACCCAGATCTCTGGATTCCAGATTCTGTTTCCAGGTTGTGTAAACTAAAAGGAATGTTCTCTGCGAACTCCGTGCTCTCTAGTGGAAAAGAGGTTGGTGCGGGGAATGCTGGTGAGCACAGTTACCCTAACCTGAGTGCTTCTCTGCCTCCACAGTCAGACCCGCTGAGACCTCCAAGGAAAAGGTGAGGAAGGACCTCCTACTCTTTTCCCACCCTCCACCTCACATCCACTTCCATATCCTGACTCAGCTCTCCCACAGGACATTTTTGCTGTCTATGCAGAAGTGAGACACCCGCAGCACAGTACGATTCCCTCCAAGGACTTGAATCTAAGAAGCGGGACCTCCCAAGATCCTCTTGGTGACTGCAAGGATGAGCTCTACTAACAATGGCATCTCCCTCCAACATACACTTATACCCAGCCTCCAATGGCCCCTAGGTGGCCACGGACCCCACACACTCCTAGGTTTCACCAGTGACACTAAACGCAGCTATAAATGCCTTCTTTCCCCCACTAGTGGAAGTGTTAGTTTCTCTTTCTCTGGGGCGGGGTGGGGGGGCACACATGGCCTGACCCTGAAAAGAAAGAAAGGGCTTCAGCTCCCGTCTGAGAGGGCTGACCCTAGAATAGGCAGCTCTGTGATGCATTTCCAACTTTTAAGACATTGCTGAAGCCCACAAGTGACTGAAGGCAAAAGGGCCTCCTGGAGGTTCAGTGAAAACAAGGTCGGGCAGGAAAAGTTCTGGCCCAAATAGTATCACAGAACCCTTGAGAGTAGGGTCAGAGCACTGTAGGCACCAAAGACTCTGCCTCCACACACAGCCCTGTTTCTGTCCTTATCCTTTCCTGTTTACTAGAAGCCAAACTGGGACTTGCCCCAAGCCCCCATTTGCAGCAGGCAGCAGAAAACTTCATTACTCCTTGCTTGTTTAAAAAGATACGAGGGATGGATACAGTGAAGATACGTCATATGCATGTGTGCAAATACCACACTGAAACTCAACATTTTGTAGGCACTAATTGAAACATATTTTTAAAATGTAAATATAAATAAAAAGCTGCATGGTTATACTGAAAAATATACTTTGTTAACAGAAATGAATCAATTTTTAATAATGTTGATCAATAGCAATCTTTTTCTTTTTTTGGTGCATGACTATTCAGGGTAGTTTACTCAGGCGTCCTTGATGCCTGACAGAAGAGTTACACTGGCTGACTTCATAGGCTTCTGCCCTAGAATCACAGCGAAGTCACCCTGCAGACAGGGACCACAGCAGGCACCACCCACTTCGCTTATGAAGGAGGCAACACATAATCAGACAGCTCCTGGTCCTGTTGATGTCATGGGGTGCTTATTAGAAATGCCACCATCTGGACCCAACCTCAGAGTCCCTGAATCAGAAGCTGCATCTCAGGAGGACCTATGGGTGATCTGCACGCATAGCAGCATCGTAAAAGTGTTGGCCACCTACAAGGTACGTCACCGAAGTTCTCCCATCTGCTCATCTGAGGGCAAAATTGCCTGTAGTTCTGACCTGGCTGAAGACACAGGTGTGCAAGAGAATTAGAAAGACAATCCATGTCAGTTGGTTTGTTTATTTGTTTGTTTTTCTGGGTTTTTTTTTCATTTCTATTCCCTTCTCATCCGTCTCTTCCCCGCTCCAACCTCTCCCTGTTCCCATCTTCCTCCTCCTCCCCTCCTCTCTTAGCAGTCCAGCCATGCTTGGAATACACCAGGGTGCCCTCCCCAGGGTGCCAACTACCAGACGCACCACTGCAAGGATTAAGAAGCACAGACACAGTTCATCTAGAAGCCCATGGTCCTGGGGACCAGCTGGGGGCACAGCAGAACCCAAGCTCTTGCCACACCTGTCTCAGAGGTGTCCCCCCTTATAAAGAGCGGCAGCCCAACAAGTCAGCTTACGCAGGAAAACACTGATGGTGGGGCTGGGATGGAACCAACCCTTCCAGTTGCCCCATAGACCACAGGCCACCTCCTGTCTTGGCGTCACATCTTTCTCCCTTCCTACCCTTGCGCCAGTGACACTCAACACTGGCCTGGTGCCAGGCTGTGAATTGCCTTCTACTAGTCTGTGACAAGATAAATGGGAAAATTACAGCAAGAATTTAGAATCTGGTACAGCACTCTGGTTTTTTTAATATAATCATCAAAAATTAGGACTTGCTTTTTTGTATGTATGTCTTGCTGAGGTTTTTTTTAACTAGTAATTTGGTTTTATTGTATTCTACAATAGTACAGGTCCACGAAAGATCGGAAATAAAGAAAGAAAACCAAGTCACTCCGCAGAGATGGATGAGAAGCCCTCTCCACAATCGCTCACACACCCTCCTCCGCGCTCACGCTCTCTGGAGCAGTGCTAACACCTCGCGGCACTGGCTACTGGGGCACTTTGCTTTCTCCCCAGAATCCTTCCCCACCCCCAGTTGTATTTGCACATTTTCCTTTCATTCAGAAAAGAATAAGCCATAATTTTTCATAATAAACCTTTACTAAGAACTGTAATAAACCTTTACTAAGAAAAATTGAAGAAAAAGAAAAACCCAAACCAGAACATGCAGTGCAGTTTCTGAAGAGACCCAGGCTTTCCGAGCCCGCCCTCCCTGGTTTACTGTCAGGACAGTAAGTGCCCCAACCCTTGTTTCTGCCTGCTTCTTCTTCTGCAGGATGCACAGGTGCAGGAACCGAAGAGCCATCTGCCAGGAGAACAGGGTATCCGCTATTCTCTAAGGACAGACCCTATGGACACTGAGGAAGTGTCCCCGGGGCGCTAGAGGGCTGCCCGCCACCTGCCCTCACAACCTAAGCCACAGGACTGCCCGCCTGCAGCCTCTACTTAGTCTCAGGGCTCTGCTCTGTGACACTTTTTTTTTTCCTGTCCAAGTCAGAGCTAAATGCAAATACTTAGCTAACCAGGGGAGTTGGCTGCACCTTTTCTAGGGACTTAGGCTCTTTAGAGTGACATTAAATAAAGCGCATAATGAGAGGGACAAACTCAGTATCTGGGCTGTGAGTGGACAGGCAGCCTGGAGGCGCTCTTTAAGGGACAGAGAAAGAAGCCCGCATCTGGGCTCCTGATTTTAGTGTTGCCCCCTGGCGGCTATTTCGGGTAGTTAAAAATTTACAAACCACCCGCCTACACTGTGGTCTGATCCATTCATCGATTTCATCACAAGATATAATTGGGTACCCAGTGCTTGCTTAGTATGTGGCAATGCAATTTAGATACAAGCTAAAGATAGAACGTGGTCCTTCTTACCCTGAAACAAGAGGGCTGCAAGCATTGAGATTTGTTTCAGTTCCAGGTGTGTTAGTTTAGATTTGGCTAGGAAAGAGTCTGCGTTTTTATTTAAACGAGCATCCCCTAAAGAGCTCTGTGCCCGCCCCCTTTGCATTAACTTTGAGGGCACTGACTACAGACTGTAGAGTGTGGGGAAGGCCCAGCATTCTCCTCTGAAGTGGGGCTATTGTGTGCACCACCAAATGTTCATATTTCCTTCTGCATTGCAGGAAGCAGCTGCAGCTGCCAGGACCTGAAATCATCATAAGTCATCTTTAGCAGCAGACATTGCTTGCTCCTCAGAGGAATTCTTCTCTCAGACTTTGAAAACACAGCTGATGTTCTACCTGTTTGCGGAATGCTTTCCCATGCAGGACACAGATCAATCGTGATTATCCCTTTTATCATCAGTACATGATCACTGTCATTATTGACATTGAGTTCCTTACTTTGTGAGGCTTAAACATGCTTGATGCTCTATAAATGTTTGCTGGGCGCATTTGTGTGCACGAGGGTAGGAACCCCACGTAGCATACATTTGGGGAATGAGTGAATGCATGAAAGAGCTTCTAGTTAGTTCCTCCTGCTCTGCCTCAATAAAGCAGAATAAAGCAGTGACTTGGTCTCTTTTTATGCCACCTTTCTTCAAGCTGTGTCATTGCCTCAAAAGCAGAGTGGGCCACTCCCACCCTCTCCTGCTGGTATTCCAGCCCTCTCACTCTTCTCTCTGCCTCTCCAGCTGTGTGTTAGCTCATGAGAGATTCCATTCCTTCTACCTGGCTTCCAGCAGGCTAGGGAGGACCGAAAATACATTTGGGGCAAGGACATTGGGAAAGGAACTGAGGTTCAAGACCATGGTGGCACATCTCAGGGAGGTGAGGTCAGGTACATCCATTTCACACCTTGGAAACTGAGCGATACTGACTGTTTCTTACATGTAGCAGAGGCAGGGCTCCCTTCTGGGACATTCTGCCTCAAATTCAGTCTTCCTGATATTACATAGCTATCTAAACTGGCAGCGAGGGTGAAACGAGATGGGACACCTACCCCACAATCTGGTGACATGGTGTCTGCTGATAGATCATGCAGATGGGAGTTGTCCTGGTGTTAAAAATCAAACCTCAATAAATGTGGCTAATGATCTGATTGGCTTGTATTAACAATTCATTAATTGTGCTTCCACCAGATATGCAGACGAACTGGGCTTTCCAGGCAGAGAAAGTATAACAACTAAATGCAAAGCGGGTCACCTGAAGCTACTCTCCTAGCAGGGTTAAAACTGAGGAGCCGCCCTTTGGCTCAGGTACGTGGGTGCCCTTATGGCTGGTCACCGTGGATTTCTTGGATTTTCTGGAGGCTAGCCTGTTAGGTGGTACCTGGCAGGACTGACTCCTTTCTCATCCTGTCAGCTGGGCCTGTGCAGGAGGACCTCGGTCCAAAACTGCCTCCTCCTCTAAACTCTATAAGCGATGAGAGTCAGCCCTTCCCTTCAACCCCCATCCCACATGTCCCCTCAGAGGGGCACCCAGATGCCTTCCCCTGCCCCAGTAACAGCCTTATCCTCTCCTGTCATCCTGGGCTCCCCAAAACCCCCTCGAATGTGTCTCTTTCAGACTCTGTGGCAGCTCTGTCTTAGCCTTCTTCTTTCCCACCTGGCTCCCCTCTCTCCTGACTCCTCAAGCACCCCAACTCTTTTTCTTCCCCAGCTCTCCCTCTGGAAGAAGCATGGCCCCTTTCTACCCTAGAGCACAGGACATGAAAGTCCTCTTGGTGTGGCCTCACGGGAATTCCACCCAGCCTGGACCGGCGTTCAGGATTCATGGTCCAGCTCAGGCAGGCGGCTTGGCCGCAATGAACACCTGTTCCCCCAACTTCCTGCAGCCCACAGTGGAAGTGGGCTAGTGGTGGGGTGCAGGGAGCTCCACATGGAAGACGGAGCTACTAGCCAGCCACAGCACACAAGAGTAGACTCTGCCTGACTCCACTCTGGCTTCCCAGAAAGGCCCCAGGGAGGTGGAGCAGCAGCTCGGCTGCCAGCTGCTCTCTTAATTAAGGAATGCAGGGAGTGGCCCCTTTGAACTCACCAGCTAATTTACTCCAGCACACTCCCCCCTGTGGCTGGGTAATTAATGTGGTGTGAACCAGTGATTAGCGGTGGTCGGAGAGAACCTGCCTGCCAGACTTAACCCTTCGCTGCACCCGGGAAGAAGCACAGCCTGCTCCGTGCACACCGATTCCTCCAGCTGTCACCCCACCAACTCCCACATTTTTGCTTTGGGGGAAGTAGGATACTTTCCAGTCCTCACACAACCTCCTCTTTTGCCCCTCAGCATCTGCAAAATCCCCTTCAGGAGAGGAGTTTGGGGAGGGATGGAGGGAATGTTCATGGACCACTCTAGGTAACCAATGCTGCTAAGAGGGACAATGACGGTTACCGTCTCCTAGGAAGGAACTCAGCATCTGTGAACCACACTGCACCCACTCCTGCACACCTCAGCCCCCCCCAGTCCCCCAGGCCTTGGCATCCCAGAATCATTCCATCTACTTGGACCACTGGTGCTTGGAGGGCCAGGAGGGGGGTCTCTGCCCTCTGGCTGCAGGGCACCCTGTGCACACTCCCAGCATTGTTCTTGCCACATCAGTTGTAATTATTGGGTTACTTATTCCCTCTCCTCCTCTAAACTTCCAACTCCTTAAGGGTAGGGGTTAAGCCTTTCATCTCTGTGTCCCCAGAACCTGGCACCTAAGTAGATGCTCAATAAATGCCTGATGAATGGATGAAGAATTGACAATAGAGTCATAAATTATTCCCCTCCCCTGCCCTTTCTATCCTACAGCTGAGGCAGCTCCAAGCTCTCTTTCCTTTTCTTCTGACTCCAGATATTTCCTTCCTAGTTCAGGCCCCATCACGACAGCTGTCCCCAGGCCCTCTGCCTCCTCTTCCTCTCCTTCCTCTCCTGCACTGTTCTCACAGCACTGGGAAGTTGCCTCCCAAACAACACCCAGCTCAAAGTGAGCAAGCCTCCTGCCTCCGAGCAGTGCTCCTTGGCGGCACAGTGTTAGCGAGAACTCAATTCCTAGGTCAGACCCAGCCACAGTGTTCCCAAGAACCCATGTATGTAACAAGGCTGAGGTCCTGCTCTCCAGATTAATTTAATCCAATATTTATACTTAAAATCGCATACTCTGAAACCAGTCTCCCTGCCTATTCTTCCCACTCCAGTCCTGAAGATTTCTCCCAGCTGTCCTTCTTTGATCCTGTAACCTACTCCACACTTCCCCTGCTGTGAAGGTTCTGAACACTCCCCTCTGCCTTCTCGCCCAGGACCCACCCCCAACCTTGGACTTCTTTTTCTCTTTCCATCTTCAGAATGTAGCTTAAATTCTGCCCCAACTCAGTTCCCCAGGGACTTCTCGCCAGCCCTTCCCAAGGCGTTAATCGTGTGGCCCATTGGTGTAGAGCCAACCTGTGTACCGCAGACCTTCACCCTCCCTGGCATGTCTATGTCTACATTTCAGTTGAGAGTACATGGAACCCAGAACTCCATCCCATACCGTGTCTGCCTAGTTCCTGCCTCAGTCCAAAGCATGGTGTCCAGTTTGAGGGACAGGTCAGAGGCTACACAGGACCAGATACAACAAGCCACACTGTGACAATCAGAAACATTCCTCAGGGGCAACACCTTAGAAAGCTGTCCCTGATACAAGAAACTGCATAACCAGAAGCAAGAAGAGAAACATAGCAACTGCGTCTGACCTCACTCTGGCTTTGAATTTTTCCACCTTTCCTAAGGGCTGCAAAAAGATTCTTCCTTCCTTGTAGAGAAGAGTGGTGTGGCTTACACAAAGCGAGCTGTGTAACCGTGTCTAGAATTCACTGACTTACTTCTCAGATACTCATGAACTATCTCTAAGGTACTGCGCCCTCAGATGAACACAAGATCTTGCAAGCTACACAAACGGTGAAACCCAGGGCACTGGTGCCAGCGACACACTGATGGAGATGATGGAAAGGTGGCCACACACGTGAGCAGGGATCAGGTGTTCTCATTCTCTCCCTGCAGTCAGCTCACGGTCAGGAAGCCACCTTGAAGGCTGGCCTGGGGCATCACAGTGTTATGCCCTGTCTGTAAGGACAACTGGGGCAGCATGTCTAGTAGAGAAAGAAGTACCATGAGCATAAGTGTGAAACGGATGGTCCTGGAAAGGGCAGTTCTGGCCAACATGCCAGGGAGCTGAGTGAATGCAGGAAGCCAACCGCGAAAAGCAGAACATCGAATGCTAAGCCAGGAAAAGCAGAAGCTTGTGTGGTAAGCAGAGAGTTCAGTCTTTATCCTGAGGGTAGCAGAGGCCATGGAAGAATCGTAAGCAGAGAAGTGACTTGATAGGAACTGCAGCTTTGAGGATTCTCTGTAATCACAATGGAGTGCAGACACAGCCATGCCGAGGGTCAGCACAGGGAGGCCCTGTGGCAGGCAGCTAGGAGCACGTGGGATTGTGTGGGTGCACTTGTCGCTATGCATCAGGCAACCATGGACACAGGAAAGAGGATGACTTACAAGAATCTGCTCCTGAAAGCCCAGCCAGGCCTGCAGCCAACTTCCACTTTACTTAGGATGTTTTCACTTTCGGGGCATCTTGTTTTGAGTCAAGATTCCTCCTTCTGAAAATGGGACTTTCCAGAAGGACCACAGCTCCTTCCGGGCATCCCGCGGGTTTGGGATGTTCTGGGCTTTGATTGTGAGGGAGCTTGCCTGCCTCTCCAGAGAAGGATAGCCATGTGGTCCCCGTGGAGTCTGCTTCTCTGGGAAGGTAAGTGGGGCAGGCCCCTCCCTTGCTCCCCTTGCCAGACCTCCAGGGACCTCATCAGCCAGGCCAAGTGAGAACCCTAGAGCTGAGGCAGGATAGAGAAGAGTGAAGCAAGATCTTGGGAACCACTTAAAGCTAAGCAGATACAAAGAGAAGTAAGGGTTTGAGATCAAGGAGGTAGCAGCACTAGGAGCATCCATGTCCATGCAACGTGAGCTGTTTTATGGACCAGGACAGTTAGCATTGAGCCAGTGGTATTGTTGATTTAGAAAGAAAGGGGAATCGTGAGGATTTGGCAATGTTAACACATGAATATTCTACATACAGTCTGGGCAGAGTAGAGGAGGGGAGGACAGGGCAGCACAGGGTTCCCTACAACTTGAGAAGCATATTTTCAGCAGCCTATGGGAAATCTGGGGTCCCTCCATGCAACCTTTGTAAGGGGAGGTGGGTATTAAGCAGGGAGAAGAATTGAGAGAAAGTTAAGTGTGGCCCACTGGATTTGGGTGTGACTGACAACGGTGTGATGTTGGAATGGCTAAAACATGGGGTCTCTTCCACTCTGGGGAATCCCCCCATCTGATGCCTGTCTTCCTCTCCTTGATCAGCAAGTACCCAATATGATCTAAGTCAGTCAGTGCAGGATCAAGGATGGGAGTCATGGGGTGCGACAGGAACCAAGATGTTGTTTACATCAGCGATTCATAGGGACTTTGAGGTTGCTTTGTCCAGTGTCCTCCCCTGAGTTCCTGACCCTGAAGGTTCCCAAGGGCTCTCCTGATTCCTTCATTTTTAATGTGTGTGAGCAGTCCCACCTTACCCCTCAAAAAGTTGATTGTGAATCAATGTGTTTGATTCACAAAATCTTTCAAGTCACCAGACATGTAAGACTCTTATTCTAAACACTGGACATACGGACTTTTTTTAAAAAAATTTTACTGGTTTTTATATATGCTAAGCAGATACTCTACCACTGAGCTACATCCCCATCTATTAAATAATTTAAAAATAGCTCTTCTTGTCAAATAAGAGCAATACAACTGATCTGGTACAACCCTCTGATTTTACAAGCAAGAGCACCAAAGCTTAGCGAGAGAGACTGGGGACCAGACGGAGAGGGGGATGGTATGCTGAAGGTTACGTAGCTGGCTTGAGGCAGAGCCGGGACAGGATAGAACCCAAGTCTCCACTGACATCCAGTGCAATTGTCCATCTGTGCTGTCTTTGCTTTGTGTTAACACTGAAGCCATTGCCAGTCAGGATGGAGAGGACTGGGATCAGGAAGGGCAGTGAGGTAGACAAGGAACTGAAGTCACTGTGGCCAGCTGAGTGAACACCTTTCCCTAACCAGCTCCTAACACATCTGCCCTTAATTGACTCTGCACCTCAGGGCCAACTGCTGTGCCAGGAGCAAAGTGCATCTTCAGCAAATTCAATACAATTTACTGAGCTTTCCTATAGGCTGCTTCTAAACAAGGTGATCACTGCAGGAACAAAGACAGAAAAAAAAATTGTCCTTGAAGAGCTCATGGGCTAGTGACAGATGCTGCCTCAGAAACTAATAATGAAAGGGCAGGGGAAGTCATAGGGTCGATCACTGATCACCGTGGGGACACAGAGGAGTGTGTGACGAACACAAAGGGGTGGGAGCACTGGAGGAGGCAGTGATACTCCCAGAGAGAGCAGAAATGAGTTAGGGAAAGAGTCAGGAGGGTGTTTCAAGCAGAAGTGTCTCCCTCACGTCTCAAATTCAAATACAGTCCCCCTAAAACTCAGCATCTGGCCATGTCACCACCATCACCCTTGTCTGTTTCTTCTCCTATTCCAGATACATTGGCCCCCCCCGTGGATCTCAAGCACCTGGGGGTTGGGGGGTATCCTCAACTTCTTTTTCTTCTTAACTCCCCAGATCTATTCCATTGCCAAACCTTAATGATTTATCACACCATCTTAATCTCGCTACTCCAATCTATCCCACTTCTTCAAAATCCCTGGCTCCCTTCTTTAGTTCAAGTTCTCATCACTCTCTCTTTGGGTTAATATAACCAGCCTCAGTCTTGCCTTCCCTGCAATGCACTCTCTATGCTCTGCTGGAATGGTCTTCCTGACTATGAATCTAATCATGTCACCCTTTTGCTTAAAATCTGTCCAAGAGGTAGTTTTATTCGAGGGATAAAAGCTGAGCTCCAGTGCTGCATTCAGGGCCTGGCACGATCTGGCTCACACCAGCTCTGCAGTGTCATTTCCTACCCCTCCTGCAGAGATTCTGTTCCCCATGCATAGGCCCTGTCCCTCTGGGCCTTTGTACTTTTTGTTCCCTTTCCTTTACCACTTCCCTGTCTGGTCAGGCAGCCCTGGTGCAGGGTCTCACTGATTCCCATTCCTCTTTTGTGTCTTGGTTTACCCATTTCCTCTCTGAGTCCCTCAACACTGATTGAGTTGCCCCTTCACCCTACCTGTATTCTACCAGGACACCCCCATTTTCCCCATCATGGCATTTAATGTAATTTATTTTAATTGCTTGCCTGAGTGCCTGGCTTCCTCTGTGAGCTTCATGAACACAGTGACTGGGTTCTCTTCCTAACTATTTTGTCCTCCGCCCCTGGCATTGGTGCACCCTCACTTCAGTGGAGGAAGTATGGATGGGGGCACAATTTGGCCCCTCCAGCTGTGTGCAGTGTAGGAATAAGTCCCGTGAGCTGGGGGTAACCAGAGTCTCTGTTCTCCCAGCACTACTTCCCATCGCAGTTACTGGTGCCCAAGTGCTGAGCAAGGTCGGGGGCTCTGTACTGCTGGCAGCAGAGCAGCCCCCTGGATTCCAAGTCCGCGAGGCCATCTGGAGATCTCTCTGGCCTTCAGAGGAGCTCCTGGCGACATCTTTTCGGGGTTCTCTCGAGACGCTGTACCACTCCCGCTTCCTGGGCCGAGTCCAGCTGCACAGCAACCTCAGCCTGGAACTAGGACACCTGCAGGCCAAGGACAGTGGCAACTTCTCCATACTCATGGTGGACACCAGTGGCCAGACCTGGACCCAGACCCTGCAGCTCAAGGTGTACGGTGAGTGCACCTAACCCTGGCTCCTGCTACTCCTCTCGCAAAGCACCACACAGGCAGCCTGGGCCACCGCAGCTAGGCAAGCTGGGTTCCAAAAGCTCTGGTCTCAGACCAGGTGTCTAACTCAGGCAACAGCTGCTGCTTTCGTCACAGCTAAGAAAATTCCCCCAGATACTCTCTTGCAACATCCTACCTGGGCCAGCTCGGCTTTGCCATCCTGCTGTCCTTGTTTGAACTCCAGCTGGATCTTTTCCTGGCTCAGTGGCCTTGGACACCATGCTTAGGCTTCCTGACCTTCATTTTTCTCATTTGTTAAGCGAGCATCACAGTATTACCGTGTGCAGCACCAACAAGGTGAAATGTAGCACACGTGAAAAGGCATCTAGGACAGAGCCTGGCCTGTCTATCAATTCTAAGGTATCGTAAGGGATTATAAAGCATGGCATTATCCCAGTTACCACTGAAAAGAAAGACAAAGTGTTGCATCTTAAACTACAGTACAACTGACTTTCATTTACAAAGTATATTCAAATTAGAAGAGCATCAAGTTTGTTTCACCCATTTGTTTATTTCTTTGCTTGCTTATTTATTTATTTACTTTTGGTACTGGAGATTGACACCAGCATGGCTCTCCTGCTGATCTACATCCCCAGTCCCATGTGTCTTAAAAGAGGTCTCTCAGAGATTTTAGCTCCGTATTATTTATGGACTTTCTCAGTTACTCATCATTGCGAAACGAACCAGTTCAAAACTTGAGGGCTAAAAACAACTCTTTTTATTTTTTTTTAGAACTTCTTCAGTTGGCAGACTCTACTGGGTGGACCTTTTGGTCCCAGGGGGATCTGATGGCATCATTCATACAGCTGCTGTCACCTTAGCTGGAATGGCTGAATTAGTTGGGAACAGGATGGGCCTTTTTTCCCCCCAACAACTCCTCCTCCACCTGCACACATTTTTGCTGGTCGAGAGAGATTAGCTTTTCGTCTCCATTCTTTTCCCAAGGGCTTGGAAAAGAGACGTGAGTGATCCCAAACCTCTGCTTCAGTTAAGCTTGGAATAAAAGAGGAATTATCTAACTGAAGAATGAAAAGTAGGTAATAGCAGCTAGGAGGAGGGAAGCAGGGAGGGTGAAAGACAGGAAGCAAACTGCAGAAGTGTATAGGACCCCAAGAAGCAGCCTGGATGCCCCTGGTAGCCAATCAGGGTGCAATGTGCAATTAGAGGGAACGCTTCGGGCTCTCAGCAACCTCCAGCCCCCTTAGTCCACTGCCCTTGTGCAGTGAACAACCTGACAACCGTACATGCAGCCCGGAGCCTTGATCCCATTCTGAGTCTCAGCTGCTGCAAGTGTGAAATGAGGACATTGAATGTGATAATACATGCAGCACCCACACTACTAAGCTCTAAAATGCCTTGTTCTCAGCATCTGAATTACAGATTTTAAGGAAATTGCTGTTTTATTGCTTCCAAATACATAGCATGATTAGAACTAATTGCAGGAAGCTGCCAAGCAGCCGTCCTTAGGAGCTCTGCTTTGACAATAGATAAGACTGATTTGAATTAGCGGATCAGTTACTAGAAATGTCAATGGGTGTTTCTACTGTGCCTGCTCATGTTTGGAAGCAGCTTGTCCTCTTAAGTGGTGTAAATATCCCCCCCTGTAATCTTTGTTTATACTATTAGTGTGCCCAGCAAATCATTTCTTTTTTTCCATATCACAAATCCCACCAGATTGAGCTGGCGTTAATGAGGTTTCATTCTGCTTGACTTTGGAATGTTGTCAGAGACAAGCCCTCCTGTTGTCACCAGAATTCTCTCCCACTGGCCCCATCAGCACAGAGATTTACTCATCAATCTCTTTAGGAACAGGGAGCCTCGGTTTAGGACACCAGGGCACCAATTTTTTCAATGGTCCAGGTACTGAGCACCTATTTGCCAGTATTAGATAGTGCAGGTTACCAGGATAACAAAGCAGAGCCTCTATATCTGGACTCCCCTTCGCAGCAGTCTGCATCCCTGGAGTTATTTTCTCAGTTGTTCATAATCCTGTGTCAGTTGGAAAAGTCCAAGAATGTGCTTGTTTTCTTGCCTGATTTAATAAATACATTTGCCATCTCTTGCTGACTGACACACAGTAAGAGAAGTACTATGAAAAGAGACAGATGGCATGCATGGGGCACTGAAAGCCATGCCTGGAATATCAAGGAAGGCTTCATAGTCAAGGCATTAAGTGATGTGTCCAAGATGGGCCTTGAAGGATACATAGGAGTTTTCTAGGAAAGCAGCAAAGAAAAGCAAACATCTGCATATACAAGCCATGCAGAAGCATGAAAGCTACAAAAGAGCTTGGGAGCATTGGAAATTTATTAGGGTGGGCAGGGAGGATGAGCAGGAAGTATAGCTAGAGAGGCTGACACGAGTCATTTCAAATAGAAGGCTAAGGACTCATCCATCCTGTGAGCAGTGGAAAACCAAACAAGGTCATAGAATGCCTGCTCTCCTGTGCTTGTGCAGATGCAGTGCCTAGGCCCACGGTTCAAGTCTTCATCGCTGTAGCAGGAGATGCTCAGGCCCTCAACACCTGCCAGGTCTTCTTGTCTTGCTGGGCCCCCAACATCAGTGACATAACCTACAGCTGGCGACGGGAGGGACTGATGGATTCTGATGTCAGACCGCACAGCCTCTTCACAGACCAGCAGGTACTGAGTCTTTCTCTGGGGCTGAGAGACAAGGACACGGCCTATTCCTGCATTGTCTCCAACCCTGTCAGCTGGGACTTGGCCACAGTCACCCCCTGGGAGAGCTGCCATCATGAAGCAGGTAGGCCATGTGCTGTGGTCAGTGGCTGAGGGATAAGGAAGCCTGAAGCCCACCTCTGACTCCCCGCTCCGTCCAGCACCAGGGAAGGCCTCCTACAAAGACGTGCTGCTGGTGGTGGTGCCGATCTCCTTGTTCCTGTTCCTGGTGGGCGTCTTCTCCGTATGGCACGGTGGCCTCTGCTTAGGTAGGAGTCCTGCGATGGGTGGAGGATGTGGGTGTGCTGGGAGGAGGCAGCGTCAGATCTCTTTCTGTTTAGGCTTCAGGTGACCTCCCCTGCCCCTTTCCTGCCGCAGCTCCTGGCCCTTCCATCTCATTGTTTTGTTCTCCAGCCTGACTGAACTGCTTGGCAGTTCTTTCGCAGTTCTCCAAATAAACCACTCTCTTACACACACCTTCAGGACTCTGCACTCTATTCCCTCTGCTTAGACTATATTTCCATGATTTGCTAGCCTCCTCTGCTTGCCTGTTTGGCTGTCTCCTGTTCAACTATGGAAACAAGTGTGCCCCAGGGAGCCTGCCCTAACCTTCCCCTAAGCTCCAACTTCAGGTAGGGTTTTTTTTGTTGTTGTTGTTGCTTTTTTCAGTACTGCTGACTAAACCCAGGGCCTTCACTCTGAGGTACATCTCAGCCCTTTTTATTTTGACGCAAAGTCTCACTAAATTGCTAAATTGCCCAGGCTGAGCTTGAATTTGTGGTCCTCCTGTCTCAGCCTCCAAGAGTGCTGAGATTCTCAGATCACAGGCATGTGCTCTAACGCTTAGCTAACATCCTTCTTTGATTCTCCACTGTGTGCCCCCATCACAGAACTAATTACATTCCTCCCCCACCTTAATTCTGAGCTCTTTTAAAAGCAAAGGCTGAGTCACTAGAGCATGTCGAGTTGTTCTGAGAACATTACAGCTCCTGGTTCATAGCTGGCATTGGTAAACATTTGCTGAGTGAATCCCAGTGTTCTTGCCTACAATTCCTAGGAAACGGATCCCTGGGAGAAGCTCCTCCCTGGCCAGTGGCTGAAATTTTCTTGAGAAAAGATGGGAAGGGAAAACTCAGAGGTCAGAGCAGGTTCTGAGCTCCACACCCAGGTTGGCACTCTCCGCTGCCTTTACTCCAGGATGCTCTATCCCCACAAGAACCAGCCAACTTTCTGGGCTGTGTAGCTACTTCCTTGCCAAGCAGGGTGAGTTTGCTGGCTGCAGAGTCAGCACTGAGACCTCATCTTGGAAGGTGTGTCCTAGAAGGCAAAGTCTTGACCCAGCCACTAAGTACAGAGGGGACAGAAGTGGGATGTGTTTGGTCCTGTTCACTCTTGGAGAGACAGGAAGCACAGGTGAGCTGCTGCTGCTGTGCTCACCTAGAGGTCCTATCTGTTAGCAAGACTCTGGCCCTGGCCCTTTGCTCCCAAGAACCCCAGGGATTTGTAGTAAGAAACAGAAGCTAGAAAAAGAGCTGCTTTATGGAGATATAATTCATATAGTGTACTTAAAGTGCCCAGTTCACTGATTTTCAGTATATCCACAGAGTTGTGCATTCATCACCACAACCAATTTTAGAAAACTTCCATTTACTCCGAAAAGAAATCCTCAGACTCCATAGCTACCCCTCCCCAACTTGCCCATTCCTCTCACAGCCCTAGGCAATCACAAGCTACTCTCCGTTTCATTTGTCTGTTCTGGACATTTTGTGTAAGTGGAATTGCATGGTCGTTTATGACTGACTTCTTTCACTTAGCCTAATGTTCACAAGGTTCAGGAAAGGGCAGCTTGGACCCAGTCACGTGGGACAGTAAAAAGTGTTTCACACAGTGGGTGCAAAGGCTGCCCCTCCCAGCTCCACCACATGGCTTTGGGTCATCTAACCAGATGCATCACAGCCTCTTTCTGTACCTTCCACATCTCAGCGTATGCACAGGTGCAGAACAAGGTTAGACATTAGGAAGAACCTCCTGTACTTAAAGAATCTTCTCTTCCAAGATTTTGGAAGATAAGGAGAAATGTACCTTTGCCCACATGACCTTGTATCAGGAAACAAGATTAAGAGGCCTTGGCCAAGCCAAGTATGTCAAATTCCAGACACTGAAGGGTTAATTTTCACTGTTGAAAGAATATCTCCATTTGTGATCTTCCTACCAGGGAAAAAGAAGAAGAATGACCACACTGATGAAGTGGCTCCAGAGACAGAGAACCCCCTTGTGTAGGATGTGCCACGAAGGACAGGCTAAGCCAGTGCTTGGATCTTGAGGAACCTCCTCCATGTCCAAGCACATGATGACTTGGGACATAACTGGTCCATAAAGACCACCAAGGTTCTCATACCTTCCAGGAAACCCCCTGTCTACCTCCACGGAACATGTTGGAGAGCTGTCACACTAGAAGGACAAAACGCACCAGCATACACTTCCATGCCTCTCCTCTTCGCACATGCTACTCTCTGCTGGTCACATCAGCCTAAAAAAAAAACACTCCCTCAAGAACACTGGAAGCTCTGCAGGATCCACAGGGATACTGATTGTCCAAGGCATTCACTCTCCCACCACTACACAAGAAGTATTGCCCAACTGCACCAAAAGATTGCCTCTAGCCTGCATCCTGGACTCCAAATGACATTGGACATTAGCCCTAGCAAGAAAACTGAATCACCCACTGCATCACCAGCTCCAAATGATCAAGGTGCTATCATAAGAAATGTCCCTGGAGCATCGGCCGTGCTGGGACTTGAGGGGCCAACCAAGAAACCAACTAGCCAGCCTTTCTGATAAGCTGCACAAGCCACATGGGTTCCAGGGAAAGAAATGTCAGAGAGCGCATCCCATGAGCCTACCAGCACATGGTCTGAGAATGAAACACCATCCATGTGTTTCCCCCTCTCCAGTCCCCTCCACCAAGCAACTGGATAGCTCAGAGGACAGACTGGGTTGATAGCTATTAAGATACATAAAAGATACATTAAGATACATAAATGTTTGTACTGTCTGGTTGATTATGCAGGCCTGGGGCCAGAGGTCTGAGCATCTCTTGGGAGGATGACAGTATGCAATACAGCAAATATGGGGAATTTCCTTCTACCTTGTCTTTGAAGTCAAATATGTTTTTATTGTTTTGCTTTGTTCTAATTAATTTTTTTGTTTTATTCAGCATTCTGTTTTGATTGGTCTTACTGTGTTTTGTTTTTGGTTTGATTTTGCTATACCTGATGGAATGGACAACTATTGTGAAAATAACAAGATATATTATAGTAGCTATTGTTGTTTTTCTGGTATCATGCTTTGAAGTTCTGTACCAATTTTGCTGCATTGTTTTGATTGGCTTTGTTCTGTCTTGTTTTGTTGGATTTTACTATCTTTAAAATAAATTGAAAAAAAATTTTTAAATGTCCACAATAGTTGTAGGTGAGAGACAGGAGACAAGGGTTTCTCTTTCCAGCCTGAAAAGTGTTCAGGTCACCTGAGTTCATAGCCTCTCTAAGGCAAATTTTAGCTATAAATAACCAATCAACACCCATGGTCAGAATGAGCCACCAATCAATAGACATCTTCACCATTTCCACTGAGCCTCACATGTCCTAAAAGACTCATGGGAGGTTCTCTCTTCATTCTCTAGCACGGTGGCCAGGAAAAGACACTGAATTTGCCAACAGGAAGTTCTTGTGCAACTTCGAGAAAAGCAGCTGAGCTCAGGAGAAGTCTTTATCTTTGAATCTGAAAGAGGGAAGAATCAGGAAAAGGAGGAAAATTATGCAGGGGAAGGATACTGAATCATTTTAGAAGCTTCTGCACTGACTTTCAGATGCAAGTGCAGAAGATCCACCCAAATTCAAGGGGAGTAACAAAGATCCTGCTGCTCAAGGGAGGATTACTAGTATCACTTTGACACATGGGACGGAAAATGTTACTGTGGCCTCATCTGGAAAATACAGTCTGCCACTGAGTGACTCCATCTGGAAAAGCTCAGGACTATTTATTGCCACTGGAAAAAACCTGATGAGCTAAATTCACATTCAGGGATTAGTAGTTAATAAAATTCATGATTATTCCCACTAAAATGAAACTGGACTTAATTCTGGGGACTCACTCATCTTGGTAATAGAGAGTGAGGAAGCATTAAAGAAACAAGGGCAAGTTTTGTGTATTTGCCCATGGTGGCTTTAGTTTCTCTTCTTGGACAGTCAGTCCCGTACTAGGATGTTCTCCCTCCTCCCAGGGGCCCAGGAAGTCAGTTCATTTTGGGAGAATAATCAGCACAACTGGTTTCCAGATTTACATCACCACTCCTCCATTTAATTGTTCCTGGATTTTCCCTTCTTGGCTTGGTCAGAGGTCCCCTGTTAGTCACCTGCCTAATCTTCAGCCCTTTTCTCCACCCACCCCTCTCTTGTCACCTTCTCTCAAACCTGCCTGTTGCACGCACAGGTCCTCACCTACAGCATGTGCTGCCCTCACCTGTCATTTAGAAGCATTCTTCATGTCTGCTCACTGACTCATGCTAACCCGGCAGATCCCTAAAAACAATGTGAGAAAGATCTAGCAATGAGTCACGATGATTTCTGCAGAGAAGTACCACTCCCCAACTTTCTTCCCTCGATCCCCAGAAGGGGCATTACCAGCGCTTTAAGAAAAAGATGAAGAGGGACAAAATAGAAGAGGAGGAGAAAGCGGAGGGGATGGGAGAGAAAAAGAAAACCTCCACTCACATTAATGGCATCTCTGGCAAATCTTCCTTCCACGTTTATGAAGAAGTCTTACCTGTTCTCTCAATCGGCTCTGGTTGCTTACTGATCTCTTAGGGAAGCACTGCCTCCTTCCAGACTGACGCCATAGCTTTCTGCATCTGTTCTGCAGGTAGCCTGAAGCAAGGGCCTACCAAGCTACAAAATATAACTGTCCTCAGCTCTTGGGAAGGTGTAATGGCTGCCTTCCCTTGCTCTAGGTGCTGGCAGGACAGGCTGAGTATGTGGAGTTGGTTGCACTACACTATTACGTGAGGTCCTTTTCTGGGAGTCATACTTTCAGGGAGACACTGGAAAACTTGAGTAATTAGAAGAGAATAACCAGTATGGTGAAAAAAACAGAAGCCTTATCCTATGGAACGTAAGTAAAGAAACTGGTTTTGTTTAGCTTGGAACGAAACACTCAGAGAGGCGTGTGTCCTCAAATATTTGAAGGACTATCACATAAGCCCAGATTGTGCAACTGGGGCCAGTGGACCATGGCTCTAAGAGGTAGATATTGACTATTCAAATAATAGGATATTAAACCTTGAAGGAAACTTTATGGTTACTAGTTGAAGGTTTTTCACTTCTTAGGTGAAAAGAGATTGTCATTCTCTTAGAATGACATCATTAGTCAGTCTGCACCATAACACTAGGGGAAAACTTCCTAACACATGAAGAAATTCAAATATGAAACAAGCTCTTCTTGTGAATGTGCATAAACAGAAACCATCTCAGAATAAAATCAGACTACAGGGTTTTTGCATTAGGAATGACAAATATGCTGCACATATATCCAGATTTCCAATTTCCGGGGTCACACCACACTAATTAATGATGACATACTTTTCCCATTGAATCTGGATGCAACACTCAAGCTACCTCTACCAGTCAATTAAACATCGGTGCCAGGATGAAGCCTACTTGCCATTCCTGCCCTGGACAATTTGTCAGATCCTTCCAACAGTAAGAATGAGTTATAAATTAAAGAAAGAACAAATGAATAAACTTTGGGACAAGGTAGACCAGTGACTTAGTGAGACCTTGTCTCAAAGGAAAAATTAAAATGGCGTGGGGATATAGGTCCACATGAAAGCCCTGGATTCAGTCCCCAAAACACAATGGTCCAATGAAACGATTGTCAGGAGTATCAGAAACAAGGCATGCTTCCTCTGAAGTCTTATCCTAAACTTCTTCTTCTGTTGCTTTTCTCCAAATGTTCTTTGGGGAAAGTACTAGAACCAGGAAGAAGAAAAGATTAAAGGGAATAGTACTACCATTACTGGGAACACACACACACACACACACACACACACATACATTGGTCAAACCAATGACTATAACACAGATAGAAATTTTAAAATTTATATTCTTTGGAATATTTAAGAATAACAGGAAAATAATTATATTGGTCAAGATCCTCTGGGTGCAGAAACAAACTCTGACCTTAACTAAACCAAGTATGGAATTTATTAGAAAGTTCTGAGTAGCTCAGAAACCCACAGAAAACACTGACCAGACAGTTCCCAAAAAGGATGATGCCAAGTACCATGGGGAATCAGACCCTGGGACCTACAGGGAATAATTCTGTTTTATTTCTGTTCCCTGGTTCCTTGCTAAAGTTCAATTCCCAATCAATGAAGCCTGACCAGCATTGCTGAGACCAAGGACTTTGCCTTCGGGGGATGGAGCAGACTGGAAGGATATCTTGTGAGACACAGTAGTTGGTTTAATAAAATTAAGTATCAAAATAAAAAGTTTGAGGAGGAATCTGTAGAACAGGAAATTCATCCATCCGTTTCTTCCAGTAAGCATTTACCCAGCACCTGCCTTATGTCAGCACAATGGAGACTCAAGAGATGACTAAATGGTAGCATTACCATCCCTGCCCTCAAATGGCTCACCATCTCCTTGTCAATAAACGATGCCAGTCAGTGAACAGGAACTCAATCCCCAGTTCAAGCACCTGCTGGCCTGTGGAGACCTCTGTCCACAGTGAGGGCCCACTGGGTCCCCAGAGGAAATGGAAAAAGAGGAGAGGCCACTGTGAGGAACTATTGGAGACCTGGCCAAGATCCCCAATTTTCAAAACCAGTGTACAGCAAAGGCTTAAAAAATGAGACAAGTAGTATGATTTTAGGGCTCCAGGAGGATCAAAACCCTCTAATGGAGTTAAGATTCTGGGGGCTGAGACAAAGAGCTTCTCTGGGTGGCCATACTTACTAGGTTTTCAAACAAAAAGGGGGCTATGAGGAAAGTGTGGGAACTGAGCAGGACCTTGGGAGTCACTTCAAGCAGTAGAAAGACTTTTCCAAGTAGTAAATTATGCCAGTTTAGGAGAACTGTTTTATCTCCATGATGACATTTATGGTGGGAATGAGACAGCAGAAGTGAGATGTCTGCAGCTTGCAGTCTCTAGTTATTCAGGGTTGGAGCCAGGCATCCTCAGTTGTGGGCTTTTCTTGCCCTTTGAGGCGTTTCTGGCATCACAGGCCACTACAGGTCTCAGCCAGGACCAGTAATTCATAGAGGTTCACTTACTATGAATCTGCTGCCCATCTTCAGACAAGGGGCCTAGACCTAGGACAGACTCACAGATAAACATAGAACACCAATTAGTTAATTTTAAATCCTGCTCAGAGCTGCTTCATAGTGGTCTCTATTGGGGAACAAAGCTTCAGCTGGCAGGAACTGAAGCATGTATGGCATGGGGGTTTCTAGAGCAGGTCTTCCCAGAGAAGGAGCAATTGGTTGGAGTGTGTTTCTGGGATATGGATACTTCACAGGCTGCTGGGTTGTCTTCGGCTCTCCCTCCAGGTGGTACAGAAAAGAGAACACACAAGTGCTCACAAGTGCTAGAACCTCCTACTTGGGCAGTGCTCCTGTCTGTGATGCCTAGATTAAGAGGTTGGCACACTCATTCCTGCCTGCCAGTACACCCTGCTACACCCTTGGCTGGGGCTACACTGACCTTTCAGGTGTCTTTCAGAGTCAGGTAAAGTCACTCTCTACTAGTTGAACAGAAAATGAGGTTTCTGCTCTGCCTGGTCTTCACTGGCCAGTCCACTTGCTGTATGCCCACCTTCAGCCAGATTTGCTGGAGCTCAGAGCTCCAGCATACTCACTGTAGGCCTGCTCACCAGGCCCAGGGAACCCGCCACAGTCCACCAGCCATCTAACCCTCTTCTCTTCCATTCTCAGACATACCCTCGATACCTTCTGCCTCTTGTGGATGACAATAAGGAATTCCCAGAAAATTCCTAACAAATTCCAGTACACACCTCCAGGGCCTTGGATTCCTCCTAAACACACAGCACATTCTCAAGCAGGGATGTGTCCCCATGAGAAGGT
Organism: Dolichotis patagonum; assembly: GCA_004027295.1. Classification (NCBI taxonomy): domain Eukaryota; kingdom Metazoa; phylum Chordata; class Mammalia; order Rodentia; family Caviidae; genus Dolichotis; species Dolichotis patagonum. The sequence continues at coordinate 26,265 of PVJX010002774.1, forward strand.
GAGACATCATAGGCAGAAGGACTGACACAGACCTAAGGACTCCAAGACAAAGGACAAGAAGTACAGGGAAGTATATGTGTGGCCCTAGGTCTGTGGGTAGCTTTGGAGGTGGGAGTGGATGAAGCAGAGGGTATCCACATGCATGGATATAAAGTGTCTCACAGCAGGGGATGGAGCTGTGGAAGAGAAGAGAAAGGAACCACCCTTAGTTCTGGGGCAGGGGACTATCTTTTCCTGCACTGCCAAGTCTAGAAACCCCCAAGACCAAGATTTCTGAATCTAAACTTGACCTCACATGTCATTGAGATGAAAAGAAATTTTATGTAACAATTTGTTCATTTTGTTTGTGATTACAAATGTTAAAGGCAAGCCCCCAATGTCTGTCCCGCTGGGCTTCTATTATAATCCCCATGCACTCCTGAACTGAGCCCTCCCCCATGACAAAGAGCAAACCCCCTCCTGCTGCTGGAGCTCGGAAGGACCAGGGAGAGGGGATCGGAAGTCTAACTGGGGCCCACAGACTCTGCTTTTTGTCTGCCCTTAGTGTCCCTTCTCTTGGCACACCTTCAGTGAGCACCTACAATGCATTGAGGACTCTGGGAACACAGCTAAAAACAAGACAGATGCATCTCTGCACCCTGAGCAGCTTGCTGTCCAGAAACGGACAATTGAACAGCCAAACACAAATGCTGAAGAACAAGTGTACTAACATCCACAGAAAAAGATAACTGAAACTTGTGAGCAAGAAAAAGAAGGAAGCAAAGCATGAGGCAATTCAAAAGGCCCCTCCTAGGGAGGGACATTCTAGCTGTGGGCAGCAGAGAGGGAGGACCTGTACACTGAGGAACAGCAAGCACAAGTCCTTCTGGAAAGAGCTTAGTGTATGTTTATCTGAAGGGTGGTCCCTGTGGCCAGAGAGTAAGAGCAAGAGGGAGACTGTAGGGCAGGTCGAGTCTGACAGGACAGAGTAAGATTTAAATTTTAATTATAAATGTAAGGGAGGCCACTGAAGGGCTTCAGAAAGGAAAGTGACATGATCCGTCTTGCTTTTTTAAAAAGTACATTCTGGCACTGTGTGGGGAATGGAGCGAAGTGGAGACAGGAAAGCAGGCACATGGAGTGTGCACATGCAGGCACATGCAGCAATCCTCACAGATTAGAATCCAGACGGGGAGAGAAGAGGGGAAGGAGTGGGTGGATCCAATAAAGATAAGGAGCCAGGCTTTGGGGCTGGGTACCCTCAACTGCAGGCAGATTAAAGCTGCCCAGGAGATGTCTGACCTCAGTAACATAGCAGATAAAAGCAGCACTCACTGCAACTGGAAAGACGAAAGGGAAAGCATTTTGCAACATGAAATCAAGAGCTCACTTGTTCTTAATTATCAGAAAACAAGGGCTTGAAAAGGCACAAACATTGGGAGGCCCAACAATATCTTGGGTCCAATATGGTAAAATTGTCATTCTTGCAAATTTCAAAATAATCACATTACAGGTCACATCACATTTCATATGATTCAGCCTAATAATTTAAATGTAAATTGACTTGAGAAAAAAAAAGCCCTCTTATGCCTTAACTCTGCTCCTACTAGGACAACTGGGACATTCCTGTAATCAGGGAAGGTTTTATTCTGCAGACCCACCCTGAACCTGAGGACAGAGGGGCTTCGAGTTGTGCTGGACCCCAAGCCTTTCTGAATCCAGCCCACTCATGCCCACTTTTGCAGCATTCTGAGTCCCACATGCATCTAGGCAGAGGCCAAATGCCTCTCCACACAGTGAGGACAGTGACCTCATTGGCAGGCATAGTGAGACACAGAAGGGCAGTGTGTCACTCAGTGCAAAAGAGCTAGATACCATGACTGTTCTTCAGAGGCAAGTCAGAGGCTCTGGGGCAGCCCTCTGTGGGGAAGATATCAGAAGAGCTGCCTCAGGTCAGAAGGTTAGGGAAAGAAGAGTTCCATGAGCCCCTACTAGATAGGAAGAAGGACACTGCATGTCGCACGTCTACCTGTAGGGCCTCAGAGCCACAGAGCAGGTGCAGGGCTGAAACGGACCATGTCCGCCTACTCAGCCACTTTGGCAGGAAATGTCCCATATCCTTCTGAGACCTACTGAATCACCTGAAGGAAAGGAAGGCAGAGATTCTGGACAAGAGAAGTCTAGGCTGTTCCTAAGCCTGCAGAGGAAGAGGATACTATACTGTGGCATGCTGTAGCTGATTCTTTGCCCCATTGAATGTCCCACACCCTCACCACACAGCCTCCTGCCAGGTTGTCCAACCACCAGGTTGAAGGACAGGCAAACATCCCACACCCAAATTGTCCCCTAGCCTCAGAAGCCAGCACAGCCACCATGCCGTGTGTGTCAGAGCCAGCTTTGTTGTTGGCAGGCTGAGTCAGCCAGGTTCTGTACACCAAAAAGGAGAGGAGTAACCTACACCTTTCTGGAGGGGGACTGGAGAGAAAGCTGGGGTGATGGAGAAATGAGGCTTCAGTGGGCAGTCAGCAGTGGAAGTCAGGGCCCTGGGTCCAGAGCATGGACACCCACTTGCAAGTATCCCAAGGTACGTACTTATTCCTTGCACCCCAACCCTCACTCTCAGAGGTCTTAAGCACTCACTCTCCAGTCTAAACAGGCTGGCCTTTATTCAGTCCCCTAAAGTTGATATGTTCATGTGTTCTCTCCCTTTGTCCAGTCTGTCCACACTCCCTTAAGCCTGGCAGACTCTCCTTTATCCATCTTGCTCTTCAAGCAAATGATGCAAGGCCCAGCCCCAGGCACACCTACTCACAGAAGCCTTACCTCAGGTGATCTCATAGCATGAACTCACTGAACTCTTCAAGAAGCTGGATCAACAATCATGTGCATCATTCTTTAATTTTTCCAATTGAACTTAATGCTCTCCCTGGAGAGACTGGTTGCTCCTGGAAGGATTAGGTTTAATATCCCAGTGCTACTGCTCACACACCGTGAGAGCATCACCAAAGCACACTCATTAACTAAGTGGTAATGCAGAGGTGAGGAGGCGAACAATACATGGGCGTTGTCCCAGTGTCCCCTTCACAGAGGAATCTGAGTCTCAAATGGGAGGTTCTGCTGTTGAATCTCCCCCATCCAGGCAGGCTGGATTCAGATGACCTTCTGGGCATCTTCTTAGAAGACGCACCATCTACTAGGAGATGGGCTGATCCCCATCAACTTCTCACTTTCTGAGGGACCTTGGGCCTGGGGATTAACTCCTACTGCCGGAAGTCCTTCGTGCCACTCTCTTTTCTTTCTTTCTTTGAAACAACATATGCGCACTTACTACATTCTTGGGGGTTTTTTGTTTGTTTGTTTGGTTGGTTGGTTGGTTTTGGTTTTTTAGATACAGTCTCACTATGTAGCTCTGCCTGGCCTTGAACTCCAGATCCTCCCAGCTGATGAGTGCCTCTTGAGTGCTGGGATTATAGGGATGCACCAATTCATGGTGATTTTTAGAATCTTTAATAGATTAGTAAACAAATTCAAAATCCTTGCTTCACTTTTCCTTCTTGGGGAGTTGACGGTGGTGGTGTGCAAGACAGATGAGTCAATTAGCAATAATCACAACATGTAAAATTATATAGAATTTTAAAAAAGAAGAAATGCTGCAGATTAAAGAAGAAAGAGAGATAAGGAGGAAGACACATGCAAGCAGAAGGTCACTGCAATATTTAATAAGGTGGCCACAACAGAACTCACTAAGAGAAGACAGTTGAGGAAAGATTTGAAGGAGGTGAGGACTTAGCCATTGTGACTCTGAAGGACTATTGTGGGCCAAGGCCCAAGGTGCTGTGAGAAACAGGAGCCAGTGTGGCTGGAGAAGACAGGTCCAAGGTGTGAGGAGCAAAACATCAAACCAGAGAAGTGACAAAGAAGGCCCCACAGCCAGCGTAAGGACACTGACTTTGGACAGGCATGTCAGAGGATGAAGCACAAGAATGATCATCTATCACTTGGGAAGGGAGGAAGCAAGATGAGCTAGGGCACCACAGCTGTAATCCAAGCAAAAGAGGAGGATGGCTGGAGTTGTGTGGCAACAGCAGAGGAGCTGGGCTCCTGAGCTGCTCTGAAGTGGAAGAGCAGGGCTCCCTGACCAATGGAATGTGAGTTGGAGTGGGGAGTGGGGACAGAAAGGAAGAAATTGAAGGACAGAGTTGCCATGAACTGAAGGGGCTGGCAGTGGGGTAGATTTCCGGGCCACCAAAGGCAGTGTCTGAGCCACACGCAAACTTGAACTGTCTGCTAAATGTCTAAGCAAAGAGCAAGTGTGGAATGCCAGGGAGATCTGGTCTGGGTGCATAAACCTGGGTATGACTGATATACAAATCTGGGGAGGATAGGGAGGGAGGGGGTGAGAGATTACTCCCATCGTTGCTCCTCACTTTCTCAAACTCCATTTGTTCCATTCCTGGAAAGGCTGGTGTTTACTAAAAGGAAAGAATCAGATTTCCCCCACAGAAACAATGTTATAATAGTAGGTTAGGCCTCCAACCAAGAATCTATTGCTCAATTTTTTAATAGCAGTGATCAAGGATGTGGCACTTCCTCAAGGCCTTAACAAGTCACGAACTCGAAGCCCACACACTGTTACCTACAGGGAAGAACTCTGACATAGTCTGCTAATCAGAGGGACAGGGACACCATGACCTTGCCAGCAGATACAGCCCTTTGCCCAGCCCTGGAAGACTCAAAGCCTGGGGAGGCTGTTTCTCACGTTCTGCCTGACTCTGCTTGTATGTCCACTGGCTTCTGGGAAGGGACCTTTGAAAGAGGTTTGGGAGGATGTACATGGCTTTTCTCACTCCATCTCCCTGAAGTTATCAGAAGCACTGGCTCCTGTCTTCTGCACCCCAAGTACAAGCTTTATTCATTACTCTAATTTTCACCCATCATCCCAGAGAAAGACCGAGCTCTCAAAAGTGTAGATGTTGATGGAGGAGGATTGGTTCCTGCCCACATGGGGAAGCCTAGGCTGATGAAGACAAGAGAGTAAGAGGCCACTCCCAAGATGAGCAGAGACAGTAAATAATCAATACCCTTTCCTCTAGACCAGGAGCCAGGAGAGAGTGAGATGATAGGGCTGGGCTAAGCTTTCTGTGGAGGCAGGTCAAGAAAACGAATAGGAAAGAAGAGAAGTGAACTTTAGAGGCCTGGAAAACTACCTTTGCTGACTGAAGACAGGCTGAAACAGGCTTTGGGAGCTCAAGTGCCAGTGTTTGGAGATGAAAAGTCTACAAGTCAGAAGGGGAAAGAGGCAGACCAGTGGGTGGCAGAGGGGACAAAGAGGAGGACAGTACCCGGACCACAGACAGGCAGGCAGTAGGGCCCAGAGGGAGCTGAAAGAAGCCAGTTCCAAAACCGAGTTGATTCTCCAAAAAGGTTGAAGAAAATCTGTGTACCCTGCTAAGAAGTCTCCTCTTTGGCCTTGGAGAAGCTGTACAGAGACCCTTCAGGAGGGACCTTCCACCTGGGAGGTGCTACAGGGTAGGCACTGGACCCAGAGGGCAGCAGCTATAGCCTGAGTGCCAGGAGCTGAAAGCAGATGGATGGGACAGGGCTCAGGAGGACACACCCCGGCCTAGAAAGTTGGCAGCCCCAAGGATTCCCCAAGTTACAAAGGTAACTTGTTTTAAACACTCGTCTCAATAAATTTATAAAAATATTTATATAAATTGTATGTATAGAAATACTTATACAAGTTTTTCTTTTCCTGTGTATATACTTTTTTTTTGGCAGACTTTGTATTAGTGACATGGGTGGTTAGAGATCAGTCATTTTCTGAGCCCTATTATGTACCAGGCTGTATCACACAAAAATAATCCCATCCCTATTCTGTTTTATAGATAAATAAAGTGAGGTTTGGGAAGTTTATGAAATAACTATGAATTCAGGTCTATCTGGAGACTTCCTTTGCAGAAGGGAATATAGCTAATCACACAAATTTATTATAATTTTTCTCATTTTCTTTCTCCCCCCACCCTCAAAATTCATACAGGACCCACCATCACCTCACTCTGCCTTGCACGCCCACCCCAACTCAATTTCCTGCCTTTATTAAAGGGCTTCAGCCTCTTCCCTCCTGCTCAGGGTCCCTTCCTGCCTGTCCTTCTCAAATCCATCCCAGGAGAATGTTGAGGGCCACAGAGGCCTGGCAGAAGGCTGTCTTGTCCACTGCCTGTCAGCAGCCCTCAAGCTCCTCCAGATTTCCCAGAGCAGCCACTGTGCCCACCTCTGAGTCCCTTTAGCATACTCTTCCTAAGTGCATTGGGACTGAGTGGGACTGGTTTTGTTTCCACACCCCAGATGATGTGCTAGCTGGGCTGATGGATGACGAGTGCAAACTGCAGAAAATGGTTTGCAAAGGTCCCAGCAAACTGAGGAAACAAGCCATAAAGAGGCGCCCAGAAAGCTTAGGGGATAGGACTAAAGTTCCAATCCAGTCCTCTGTCTCCACAAACTAAGCCAAGGGGAACTGAGTAGTTTTTTAATTCTAGAAGGACAAGGATTGGGTAATTCCAAAAATTTACCTGCCCCCAGTGAGTCAAAAAACAAAATCACCCTACCCCACAGTTCAGGTCTACAGTAACTGAGATATAACAGGCAGTATGCATATTACTCTAGGAGGGCTACACTGATCACTCACTGACACTTCATCATCCCTCTTGCCCACAGGCTTGAGAGTCTGGGGTTTAAGAGAATTTGGTGCTAAAGCAGAACTTCCTAAGAAGGAGAATCAGACACATATCTGTATCAGTAAGGACTCAAGGGTGTCTCTAGAACAGATTTCCCACAGCTGTTTGACGCAGTAAGCAAATGCATGGAAATCCTGTGGATGCCAAGTTAGTTTTCTGATGACTGTCAAGAGTGGTCTTAGTTTCCAAGGAACTATAAATTATCTAAATAATGTTTTTAACGGCTAGAGGAACTAGAGTTCAGTCCAGGTAGGGCCAAAGAGAAGGGAAAGATGCAAAAGTAGGAAGGGGAATGGAAACAACTCACTTTATGCTGTTTGTTTATGAAAAAACAGACATCAAGACTGTCTTGAGACTCTCTTCCCTCCAGTGCATGTATGTGTGCAAGCGTGTGTGTGTGTGTGTGTGTGTGTGTGTGTGTGTAATCAGGGTTAAACCCAGGGTCTTTGTCATAAGCTATAGTCTAAACCTTATTAATTTATTTGAGACAAGATCTTGCTAAACTGCCCCACCTGAGCATCACCTTGGCATCCTCCTGTCTCAGCCTCCCAAGGTAGATATCTCCACTCTCAAGTAAGCACTTGTGCGTAGGCTTCTTGTTGCCTGGGGTAAGTGTGCCACAATGGTCCATGAGTTAGAGGTTTGGCTCTCAGCCCACTAGGTCACTGGAGGAGGTGGTGAAACCTTTAAGATGTTGAACTAGTGGAAGTGAGTTCACTGGGTGTGTGCCCTAGAAGGTGATACTGGAATCCCCACCCCACTCTGTATTTTTCTGCCTTCTGCTGCCATGAAGGGAGATCTCAGCCCTGCACTTTGGCCACCATGCACTGAATGATCACAAGCCCAAAGGCAACTGAGTCAAACAATCATAGACTGAAACCTGTGAGACCATGACCCTTTTAAATTAAACCTTTCCTCTTAGAGGTCCTTTATCTCAGGTATGTTGTTACAGTGATGCAAAGCTGACTGACACACTCGTTGACCTGGCCCACCTACATCTGGCGAATCAGTTGTTCAGTGGAGTCTTGTTCAAATGTAAATTTCATAAGCTTCCAATTAAACAAGTTAAATTGCATTTAAAACAAAGACAAAATGTACTGGACCATACTCACATCTTGATTATTTTACTATAGGTCTCTATCACTGAAACCCTCGAGGTTATTTACTTCTGTTGTATCTGAGTTGTGGAAATGCCACACAAAGGTATACCACCGGACATTTTTCCATACCAATAACATCACATTGATGGCTCAAAACCAGCCACAGCAGGGATATTTACAGAAATGCCATGAATCAGGCCTTCCCTGCCCATCCCTCTCCTATTCCCCAAAGCTGTTCTTCAACACTTATCTTCACAAGTGCTCTCCTCTAGCAGTGAGCAAGGGTTCATGTGGGAGAAACAAACAAAAAAGATGAAGGTATTCCAGCAGCAAAATCAGCGGAGCAGAAATTTCCCGCCCCCTTGTTCTGGGACACTGAGCACAGACAGGGCTGCTCTCCTAGGGTTTAGGAACCTCCCTGCCTTCCTGGTTGAGTCGCCCTAACAGGAATCTGTCTCCAAAGTTATCTCTGAAACCTCTCTTGCTGGTAATAGGCTTTTCTTGATAGAGGCTCACTGTCCCCCACCCCCACCCCACTACCACCACATCTCTCCTCTAATGAAGGCCAAGGCTCCCCAGAACAAAAGGTCAACTGGCTGCCTCTGGGCCTCACCACCTTGCAACAGGCTGAGCTGGAGGCTCCTCTTCGGGTCCACCCAGGCCATCCCCTTCCTTAGGGAAAAAGCGTGTGCCAGGCACAGTGCCCTGCTGAAGATCTAGCTCTACCTGTGAATTAGTCACGTGAGAGGTGCTCATAAATGTGGCCTCGTAAATGACAGATGGTTCTTGGCATTTTCTGCTCCCCTCCTTGTTTAATTTCTTTCCCTCTATACCCCTGCCCATTCAGCTGTCCCTAGTTCCCTTCATCTCATCATTAGCTCTTATTTTCCTCCCTGGCTCTGGGAAGGCAGACCATCACAACCATTACCCCTGTGCAAGTACCCAAGCCAACTCAAGGGCTTCCTAGTTCCGCGTTACCAGGCAGGATCTCAGGGCTTCCTAAACTTAGCTGCTCTGAGGCCCATGCATACTTCACTTCACGTGGGCCCAGAGTAGAAGCAAGAAGAATTAGGTAGACCAGCTTCCCTTCAAAGAGAGACAACATGAGAAGAATCTGGACTCCCAAAGAAGCAAGTGGCTGGAGAGGTGCAGGTAGAACTAGGTGACCTTGACCTATTACACATTTCAGAAGATCTCTACCTCTGCACCAGACATAAATTCAGTTAGTTCTGTGCCTGTTACAACTCTCCAGTATGTAGAGAACAAACACTTGGCTCTAGATGCAGCTGAACTGGAAATATGATGCTCTGGGTTCCCTAAGAGTAGAACTTGGACCAAGGGATAAAAGCTGTGAGTTCTCTAAAAGAAATGTTCTGTTAAATAACAGCCTGCTTTGAGAGGTGATGAGTTGAAGAGGTTGGAATAGCCTTTGTCCAGAATTCAAATATCAGAGAAACGGCCTGATGTCCTGGAGTCAAATATTCCTAGACCAGATGCTGAATTATTACCTTTGCGGCCTTGGTAGAGATATCTAATCTTCCTGAACCTTATTTCTATAATGGGGATAACGCACAACCTCACAGGACTAAAGTCAGGAATAAATAAAGTAAAATGTCTAACAGTGCTTGACATTTAAAGGGTGCTCAATAAACCCAATCCTTTTCCTATCGAACGAAGGATTAGGTTACATGGCCCTGTGGTCTCCTTGCCCACCTAAGTATGACTCTGGACCCCTCCCTGGCAGTTTCGAAGGAAAGCGCATATCTGAGAGAGAGAAAAGAAGTCAACACTGGGTATTCGGTAAGGAGAGGCGCATTCTGAGAACGGTCGGTCACCTCCGCAGTCCCCTGCTTTCCCGTCCGACAGTCTACAATGAAAAGGAAAGGTAGGTTTCTGGATTTAAAGTCCAGCCAGGGGCCTCAGTTTCCCCACTTGTATTATGAAGGAGGACTTGATGGCTCCTTCCAGCTCTGCCTTTCCCTGTAAGAAGGGGAAGAGGAAAGAGGTGCGTGTCTGAGGCGGGGCAGCAGGGGACAACTTCCCCAACCCAGAGCGGGGCGCCCCCCACCCAGGCCCAACCCTCCGTGGAACACCAGAGAGTCACCTGAGGCGCGAGTCTTAATGCTTCTTTATTGTGCTAATACTGTTGCCTGGAGCTCAGATCTAACACATGCACAGCAATTCAGTGCAGACCCCACCCACCGGGCCCGGGACCCTCCGCTTCGGCTGGGGACGCCTGCTTGCGCCGGGGCCGCTCTCTCACGTAGACTGAGCTTGTCCTCCCCACCTCTCGCCAGAGCCTTGGAGCCGAGGGCTTGCGGGAGGGCTCGGGGCTACCTTCCTCCGTCCCTCCCGGCCCCCTCCTGCTTTGTGGGAGGAAGCCCATTTCTTCCCTACTGTCTTCCCCCAGGGAAATCAATCCCTCAGCTACCCTCCCCGACCCCCGGCAGCCAGGCAGCCTGGGGGAGACAGCGAGGCGTGCGCAGGCCCGAACGCGTCCCCGGCTGCTGGCGGAGGGCCCCGCGCCCTGTCCCGGCCGGGGCGCAGCCCGGCGCGCGCTCACACCAAGAGCCCGTCCTTGCACTGCTGCAGCCCCTCGGCGCCCTCGGCCGGCGCGGAGCTCTTGACCTGGACGTAGACCGGGGAGGGGCCCGCTTCGCAGGCCGCTGTGCGGGGCGCCAGGGCCACGTCCTCGGGGCCGCCGCAGGGCGGGGGTGCGTACTTGCGGCGCAGGGAGCGGCTGACGTTCTGCGTCGGGTACCCCAGGAGCTGGGTGACGCGGGTGCCGCGCCCGCTGGCCTTGCACCCGGGCGCCAAGGCGTCCTCTCTGTGGAAAACAACAGGCGGGCGGGTGAGCGGCTCCTCCGCGGCGCGGCGTGGGCAAGGCCTGGGCAGAGCTGGGGGCTCGCGGCAACGTGGCTCCGCGCCTCCCTCCTCTACCTGCCCTCGTCTCTCTCCCTCGGCTGCGACCTACTCTCTCCTCTGCACCTTCCTGGCCGGCGACCCTGAAGTGATCCTGGGGATGGGTGGGGGGTCACCGATCCCATCCTCCAGGCACGTCCGGGCCGCGCGCGGCCGCCCCAGCCCGGCGCCCTCCGCCCTTGCTGAGGTCCGGCCTAGACGCCGCCTCTGCGGGGAGGAAGCCGTGCGCTCCTTCCCTGTTTCCGTCTCTAACCCTGACCTGGGCCTTGTTCGCTGTCTCTGCTCACTTCCTGCCCCTCACGTCTCCATCTCCATCGTCTCCATCCTTCCCTTCATCCCCAAGGCATTGCAATCATTAGCACTCCTAGTCTTGTTCTGTTTTTATTTCTAGTTTCTAATGTAAGTTATTGGCACTATTCTTCTTATTAACTTCTTAAATAGCATGTCAAAGTTCTCACCGGCGCGATACAAGGGAAATGGGGGTGGGGGGACAGACCCTGCCCTCCAGGAGCTTACAGTCTACGAAGACAGACGACAGAGAAGTTAGGAGACCGGAGGGGATGGAGGGCTGGGGAACAGAGGTGGAGACAGGGGAAGGGGACAGAAAAGCCATGCTGCAAGTGACAGGTCGACATGCTGAGGTCCCAGAGCTCCGTGGCGATGGCGGGCAGGTTTGGGGTGGGGATCCCTGCGGACCGGTGGCAGCCAGGGGGGAGGAGGGCAGGGCGCCGGCTCCCTGCCTCGCAGCAGCGAGCAGCATGCATCAGGTTTTACCTGATTTCACTAGCCAAGTCGCCGCAGGCCCCGCCGCCGACCCCGCCGCCGTTGCCGTAGCCGAAGGCACCGCGGGCGCCTCCAGACCCGGGGCCCCCGCAGCAGCAGACGACGAGCCCCCAGATGCCCAAGGCCAAGCAGGCTAGCATGAGCAAGGAGCCCAGCACGGCGCCGATGATCACGCCCACGCGCTTGGAGTCTGTGGAGAGAGGCGAAGGCGGGTTAGACTTCTCACCTCCTGGCAAGTGCCCCATTGACTAGGAGGTGCCTGGGCAGGGGTCTATGGAAAGGAGGGACGAACTGGAGGGTCTCGGGTTCTCGGATAGACAGTGAGGAAGATGTGGGAGATGCAGATGAAACCTGCGTGCCCGCTGCTTCTCCCAGAGCTTCCAGCGGGAAGGCAGAGTACAGGTGCCACCCCTCCAGCTCTCCCAGCCCAGGAACCTCAGGACAAGTGCACCTACCTGACACCTTCACCTCCACCACGCACACACTGTAGCCTACGTGATTGGCCACTGTACACTGATACAGCCCGTTGTCTGCTTTAGAGATGTCCTTCAACACCAGGTCCCCATTGCTTAGGCCTGAAATTGGAAGAGCATCCGGTGCAATGAGATAGGCATGGTCTCTGAGAGCCCCCACCTCAGCCCCAGTCCCTGTGGGTTGGGGGATGGGATACACACACACTGGTTCCCTTCGCCCTCAGCTGAGTCCCCTCCCCCTGCTGTGACTCCTCTCCCGGTAATAAGAAAAAAAACGCCATTAATTCTCTCAGTAACTGTAGGGGAATCCATTTCCTCTCTGAGCCTCCGAACTGGTACAGTGAAGACTGGGTTAGACCAGAGGAGCTCCTAGGTCCCTCCTAGCTCGGTTAGTCTTTGTGGGTTATGACCCAGCTTCCCTTTGTGCCAGGAGCATCATACACCTCATTCCATTTAGTCTTCACATGTCCCTGAGAGGCAGGTGTTGGGATTCCCTCCTAACATGTAAAGAAATCAAGGCACAGAGAGGGTATGCCATGGGCCTGAGGCTCGCAGCTAGCTAGTCAGTGTCCCAGCCGGACCAAGGCTAGCTCCATCTCAAACACAGCTCTTTCCAGATTTCCACACTGCTTTTGGCGGACCCCCCCCCACAACTCTGCCTTCTCTTCTTCCCTCAACAGGAGCTGCTGAGACAGGCCCAGAAGAGGAGCCCTCCACAAGGCTTCCAGGTGGGAGTTAGTGCCACCCCTAAGCCTGGGAAGCCCCAGCAGGTGCCAAAGTCCTCTGCACACTGCCCCCCATCAGGCCCCTCACCTTGATTTATGGAGCTGTGGAAAGACTCCTGGTAGGAGAGCTCAGAGTGATAGCTGTGCTGGGAGTGGTAGGACCCTGCTCGGTAGGGGTGGATATGCCCACTGATCTTGGCCCACTTGTAGGAGAGTGGCTGGGAGCCGCCGTTGGCAAAGCACTTCAGCACCACATCGTTGCCCTTTGTCATGTGGCCTTCACTCCAGCACATGGGTACCGCAGGGCGTGCTGCAGGGAGGCAGGTGATGGTGAGCCAGGACCCACTCGAGATGCCAAGGCAGGCTCACAGCAGTTAGGCTGCCCTCAGCCCCAAAGCTTGGGGACGGGGAGCCTAGAGGAGTATTCCCATACCTTGGACAGTGACAATGACCTTCCTGGTAGCCATGGTGGTCTTCTTCACCCGGCACTCATAGGTGGCTGTGTCGGATACCTGCAGGTTCATGAGGTTGATGGAAGCATCATACTGGCTGGGGTCTGCAGCTGCGAAGCGGACCCTCTGCTGCAAATGGGGGAGGTTGCCATGGTTGATCCTCTTGTCCTGGTAACTGAGGAACTGTGAAGAAGAGGACAGCAGGTGGTGAGAAAGGCAGAACCAAGGAGGGCTGTGTGGCTCGGCTGCTTTGGGCAATTCAATTAACTGCTCTGAGACTGCTTTTTTGTAAGTGGGAATGATGATGCTTGTCCCAGTGATCTCTTACAGAATGGGTGAAATCAGATAAGATCAAGCACTTTACAAAGCATCAGGTCAGGCCAGGAACTTATGGGCAGCGGCAATATCTGATCTTCCTGTTGGAATGGGGTTAAAGGAAGTAGGCTGAATGGCTGGCTTGATTCCCAGTTCACGGCTCTTATCCCAATTATCCTATTTCCCTTAGAGGCACTGGGGGAATTGCAAGATCTTGGTTTTGTTTCTTGCCTCCTTTTCCTCTCAGGATATTAACTGCCCAATGATGTACAGAGTAGAGAGAACTCTGTGGCCAGCACTCACCACATTCTCTCTAGCTGAGGGGTCTGAGTTGACCTGCATCCACTCAATGTCCAGCCCATTAGGACCATAGTCCTCAGGATCCAAGATGTAGGGGCAGCCCAGCCTCACATTATCACCTTCTGCCAGGTACAGGACTTCCTGGCCATCCCCGTTGATCCGTACAGCAGTCAGCAGTGCTGGGAAAGGCAAAGCAGGTGGGGTGAGGGGAGGAGGCCAGTGGTTGAGTCTGCTCCAGCCTCTCCTTCCTCTATTCTCTTTCATTGCCATCCAGGGCTCAGTGGGGCTTCCATAGAAGGGGGGGAGCTGCTTGGACGTGCATACATACATGTGTATGAATAGGTATGGGTATGTCTGTGCATACTTACATTGCTTGCTTATTCATGTGACAGGGTCGTCCATGTTCACAGAGTCATGTATATATTCTATGAGTGTGTCGCTGTGCATCTGAATATTGTTTATTACACTTAGACATTATATTTGCATCCATGTATACAGGATTCACTGTATACATAAAATACATACTCTTCTGTAAAGTGTATGCTTATGAACATTTGTAACTCCAAGGATATTCATGCACATGACCATATGGGATATCTGCTTATATATTTATGTGACAGTGTGGATGATCTGTTTTATGTGTGTATTTGTTTTTGTGTGTAAGCATTTAGAATACCCAGAGGTGTTAAGTGCTTTGATGGAAGAGGCTGGCTGATTAAAAGCCACCTGTCTAGGCCAAGAAGCAGAACAGATACAAGGATTCCTGGGGTCCGTTTCCAGCCTGAGAAGCAATAGACTGAATGTGTTTGTCCGTGCATATCTGGGTATGACTGTGTGTGTCTGCGGCTATGGACCTCTGGGTGGTGTGTGACAATGTGTGCCTGACTGTGCCAGTGCTGAGTGCTCTAAGTGACAATGTGTGCCCTTGCGTGGCAATGGCAGCTGTGACCCAGAGCCTGCCTGTGCTCAGGTGTGATAGTGAGTGATGATGTGCGCCTGGGACCATGGTTGCATAATCTGCAGGAAAAGTCTAGCGTGGTGATATGTGCAGTTGCAGAATGTGTCCTTCCCCTGTGGCTCAGGTACAGCTGCTCCCACGTTGGGGCCCCTCCTGACACTGAGTCAGAGGCAGCAGCCAGAGTTAGGAGGCAGGAGCCAGAAGCTCAGGACTGAGCTCCTGTCCCTCCCTATCCCAAAGCCCCAGGCAAGTGCTAGCCCAAACCGGTTAGACCTAGAGAGGGATAAGAGGGGGAATGTACCCAGGGACTCACCCTCAGTACTCAGCACCCTGTCTCAGGTCTCCAGCAACACTCCGTCCTCAGGCCCTTCACCCGGCTGGCTAGCTTTCTATCTCCAGACTTTTTAAGTTAGCATGGCCTGTGGAGTCCCAGCCCCAAGAATTAGCAATCATGCTATTTCTTACTTCTTTGACTCAGGACCACTTACGCACCTCAAGAGCATCTCACATACACAATTTCAGTATCATAAATAGGCAAGACAAATTGACACATAGACATACTCTTTCAAGCCTTCAAAATGCAGATATATTCCTGTGCAGTCCTCTACACACACAGACACTGACAGGTCTAATCCAACACAGATATGTATTTGCAATATATGTGAATCCAGAGACACACCCACTGCACACTCTTAAGGTTTCATGTGCGTTCATTCAAGACCAGACATATCTGTAGAAACCCAACCTGCCAGGTGTAATCTGGCTTCAGAGAGGCAAACAAGGGCCCTTCCAGCTCCTCAGGAATCCCTGAACTTGCCCTGTGGAACCCTAGCTCTGCCATCAGCCGTGCCCTGGGCCTGGCTAGACTGCAGAGTTCCAGATCCTGGCTGCTGGCAGAGGCAAAGGTGCTAACGGGACCTGGTGAAGCCTCCTCCAGCCTCAGGCCAAGAGAATACAGCTCATTCCTGAGATAAGGATCCTGATGCTATCGTGCAGATCCTGAGGTGAACATGGGGAGCCAAGGATGAGCCAGAACTCAGGTGAAGCAGAGGCCCCGCCCTGGGGCACGGCCACTGAAGGCAACAGGCAGGGTTCTTCCCACACACCATGGAGGCCGGTCAGATGGGAGCGCAGGGATTCAGAGAAAGGGGCTTGAGAAGGAGGGACAGGCTATGCCTCCGCCCTGTACTGAGTGCCTTTCTTCAATTGTCCCAGCCTCACCCCATCTTATTCTCAGGAGCTTTCTCAGCCTCCTCCCAAAGCTTCCAGCTTTTTGCAGTTCCTCCCGCTCCTTAGGAAGTTGTTCATATTGTGTCACCACACATGGTAGGGAACATGAGGAAAGAGAGAGGCTGGAGAAAGGAATAAAGTCACCACGAAAGAGAGCTGGGTGCCAAGAATAGGTCACATGATGCTCTCCAAGTAAGACAGTGACCATTGTCTCCCCACAAAATCACGGCAGCTGGCACTTTAGAAGGTGTCCCACCAGTAGTAGTAGTTACTTTCAATTGTAAATCCTCTTTGAATTTTCAGGCAGCTTCCAGACAGAAGTGAGAGAGGGGAAAGGAAGACAGAAAAAAAGCATCTATAGAGGCACCCTTGGTGGGCTCTGACAGTCCAACTCCTACAGGACACAGAGTGTTACAGGTATCCTGTCAGAAATGCCACCAGCCAAACACACACACACACACACAGGCTGACACAGTTCCCTTCCCACGCTTCTTCCTCACACCCCTTCATCCCAAATCCAGACCCCAGGAGCAATATAGAGCTATTTCAGTGACACACAACAGAGCAGCCCTAGCTGGGACTTGCCCGACCTAGGCAGGGCACCACAGTATCCAAACCTAAGTCCTGAGCAGCAGGAATACCCCAGAGGAGTAAGGAGGTGCTGGGAGTTGCCTTCTGTCCCCTCCTTCCTCTGGAAGGGGAATCCTCACAGCACAGGGGGCCCACAGTGGAAGTCTCCGGCCTAAGCTGTCACCTTCCATGATGGAAACATCCCATCAAGACTTACCTTCTCTAGACACACAACTCCTCTGCCCCTGCCTGTAACTCTGGCTTTGGGACGCAGCCCCTCCCACTTTGAATGGCAATCAGTCTTGCTGGAAACTGATCCTTCCCAGGCTCCTCCTCAGCCCCCACGCAGAGTCGCTGCTCACCTGACTCCTACCCCACAGGTAACTGAGCAAACCCTGCACTCTGCATGGGTACAGTATGCAGGGCATCTGCACACATGTGTGAGTCCCATGGATGCCAGGAAGATCCTGCCCCAAATTCCTGCCCAGGGCAGAGGCCCCTTTGGCAGCATCCAAACCAGGGTGGCAGTGGGATGAGGGTGGTCAGGCATTCAGTGAGCCCTGCTGCCCCTTTCCCTGCCCACTGCCCGGCCCCATACCTGGGCTCAGGCACACAAGCAGTAGATGGAATGTTCCTCGGACTCGCATGTCTGGGCTCTGTGTCACCTCCGTCTGGGCTGGGTTCCTTTGGGCCAGTGGTGGTGAGTAGAAGGGGCAGGTGGAGGAGGGGGAGCTGAGGGCCCAGACACTGCCCGGGGTGGCAGGAAGGTGCAGTGAGTGCCCAGCCGGGGAGCAGTCGGTGTTATTTCTATGGGAGGGAGGGGGCCTGGTCCCCGCCTTGGGGAGGAGCCGAGTAACCCTAATTAGCAGGGTGACAGGATGGCCTACCCAGGCATTACCCAGCCCTCACCCAAGCTCTTCCCTGTCCTGAGAGTAGTGCAGAGTGGCCAGGGGGACTTGTAATTAGGCACCTGTTAAACATCCACTTCCTCCTGGCCCCATCGTGGGGTGGCAATAGTTGCCCCATTTTACAGCGTCCACGTAGCTCCGCTCACCACTCATTTGTTGTCTCCTTCCCTGGGGGAAGTGGGGAAAAAGGAAGGAAAAGCCAGGCTTGGGGAGAAAGGCTGACCAGGCTTGGAAGAGTTACCACTGGCCCAGGACTCTGGGCTTGACACACTCTACCAGCGCAGGCCTCAGGCCCATGCTCTAGGCATTTGTGAACCTCCAGTGGAAGACTCAGCAAAGTTGTGCCAGGGAATTGGACCTTTCTGCCATAGTGGGACCTGGGCTGGAGGGTAGACCCAGCAGATGAAAGGGATCCAGGAATGCTCAGCTCCCTCCCCCTCCAGGCCTCTGGCCCTTCAAAGGGAGCAGGGCCTCAGAGCTGAAAGGAGGAGCAAAGGTGCAAAGGCATGTGTGTATAGGAACAGAGTCTCCCTTACAGCTGTGCTTCCACCAATGCCAGGTGGGGGAGCCAGCAGATTTATGGGGGACCCAGGCCCCTAACTGCACACATACAGAGCTAAAACAGTTTGTTGAGACCTGCAAGAAGAGGGACCAGGGGGTGTAGAGGTCATGAGGGATGGGTGGGAAAATCGAGGGACCTCTCCTGGCGAGGGAGTATCCAGGAACATTACGTTCACATGTGCTTCAGTGAGGGTGCACAGGGGGATGGAAGGGCGGTGCCTCTGTAAAGAGCTTCTCTGTGCTTCCTTGAGGAGTCACCTTTTATCCTAGCTTCTATGCCCAGGAAAAGTGGCCAGAGCTTGAAAGATTAACACAGACCCTTGTAACCTGGACTGATTATCTGGGTGATTAAGATCTGGGGTAAAGAAACCAGCACAGTTCTAGGAGGGCTAGAGCTGGGCTGGGTGGCGGGTCCAGCCAGCAGAAGGACAAAGTAGAAGACAGCCCTTGTTATTTGCCACAGGAGTGCAGAAAAGACTTGGGCCTCTCCTGGTCTCCAGGACTGCCCAGAGGAGGTAGTTTAGGAGGGGCCCAGCTCAACTGCTGACTCCCTCAAAGGAGTCAAGGGCCCTCTCCCACCCCTGATATGGGGCTTGTGCTGGGCCCAAGAGTCTTAGGGAAGAGTCTTAGGGAGAGTTATGGGCCTGGAGGATGCTGTCAGGACTCGCCCTTCTGAGAAAAATAAGACAGAACAATAAGGAAGTTCTAGGAGTCCGTGTGTTTCCATATTCCAAACCCCTCTCCCCAAACTGCAGCAACAACAGGGTGCCATGGGGCCCACAAGATGTACACAGCAAATACCCTTATTTCCTTATTTATTTTAAGGTTTATGGGATTGTCCTGCTCCTTCAGAGGGCCGGAGATCATTATTCCTATTTTACAGATTAGGAAACAGAGGCCTGGAGAGACACAGGGATTTGATTCAATTGGTGTTGCCGGGGCCTAGGTAGAGCTAGCCAGACAACCTGACTCAGCCTAGAGAGGTTTAAAAAAAGGACTTGGTGACTCTATGGGTAACTAGACCCACTTATGAGAAGGAAGCATGGAAGGTCGGTGGTGGGTAGAAAGGACTAAGCAGAAGGAAATGGAAAGGAAAGGATTGTAGCCATGGTTCCATTAAAATAAGTGCAGAACAGGGGTTGAATTGAGTTCTGGATTTATGCTAATGTTAGAGTTGGAATAAAGTGACCTCAGAGTTGGATCTGAGGTCAGGTTGGGGTTAGTTGAAATTATGAATGAGGTGAAAGTCAGATTTGAGATTGATATTAGAGTTAGGTTGTATTAGGATTAGAATTACAGCTGTAACTGAGGCTAAGGTTTATGCCTAGGATTGATGACAAAGAATAGGATTTTTATTTCATTTACAGGAATACAGCTAGGGCTAAATCAAAAGCTGGGTTGAAATTGATTTAGGATTGGTTACAACTGGGTTAAAATTGAATTTTGGATTTGCGTTAAAATACTCTATGGAAAGGGTTAAAACATGGATGAAAGATAAATGAGAAGGAGGAATTTGTGGCAATAAAAAATGAGATTTTAATTTGGATACAGAAAACATCAGTTTCCATGTGCTAAAAATCTAGGTTTGGCTAGAATATTCAGCTCTTAGCTCTGGGAGACTACCTGTGGCTAGGATTCCAAGACTTGGGTAGATCCAGATGTGCATGGACCTGTCTGAGGTATATAAAGCAACTCGAAGCTTTACTCCACCACTAGGGCTCACATCCTGTTCAAGCTCCAAGAAAGTCATTTGTGGAAGAGACACAAAATCTAGTGGCAATTAGGGGGACACTGACACCAAGCTAAACCAGAAGTCAAGGCCCATCGGAGAGAGTCTTGCTGAGAAGGGTGTCTGGTTGTGGAATCCAGGAGATGGGAGTTGAAGAAGAATGAAGACTTATTCTTCTAGAAGAATAGACACTTTTTAGGACACTATACAATGGTTTCTCAGAGCTTCAAAACTCAGAGCATCATAGAAGTCCCCTTTGACCTACTGAGGGCTAATTGTCACCTAGTTACTTGGGGCTTATTAAAAAAACTGTCCAGCCTTCTAACCCTGCACCCTGGGCCCAGTCTGTGGCAGGGTGGTGACGGAATGGAGGGGCTGGGCATAGTCCCAGCCCATAGCACACGTCTGTCTCTGGGCCTTGAACTCAGCAGAGGAAGAGGGCTTCTTCCTGAGAGATGCCCTACTACAACTCCTCTCTTTCCTTTTCCCCCATTAATTCTCGACCCCAAGCATCCCATTTCCCTGCCCACTTTCTTTTCAGATTCTATAAATGTCTGACAGAACTCAGAGACTTACAGCGCCCTGGTTGGAAGAGACTGAAATCATTGGAAATATATACATGGCGTGTGAATGACCTATCCTGAGGTTCAGAGACAAGCTGAGAAGGTAGAGAGGACCCAGGCTGTTATCTGGAACCCAGTGTATAAATTTCAAAAAAAATTTTTTTGCTTTTTTCCTTGAGGAATCTGCAGCATAATAATCCTTGTTGTGTATTTTTCCCTCCTCTAATTTGAGTGTATTTGTTTCTATTCTAAAACAGAAACAGAACATCAAAAGGAGAAGCCTAGAGGGGCAGAAATAGACAGAAAAGAGGAGCGGGGAGGCAAGACCAGGAACCAGAGACCCCCAGAGCAAGCTTTCCAGATGAGGTGAGTCCCATTCCAGAGCCAAAGCCCTTGATTCCTCCAACTTCTTTCTCAAAGCCCTCATTGTAGCATCTCCACAAACCTATAAACCCTGTCCACCTCTGCCCATATCCCCAACAAAGGTCCCTCCCAAGGGTGCCTAGGTTTGTGCTCAATATCCCCAGCCTCGGCCTAGAACTGCACCTTGACCCTTTCTAACCCCTCTCCAGGAGGCCTTTTTGCTCCTCTCTCCCACATCCCCGTGTAGCCCTCATCCCCATCATTGCCATACCAACTGGGGAAGAGCTGCCTGCAGGGGAGACTTCTGCTCCAGAGGTTCTAAAATAGTAGCTATGAACCAGCACAGACAGGCACAAAAGTCATGAGGTACCAGCAGCTACTATCTCCCCAACAATCCTCCAGCAAAGGTTTAGCATGGAGGACTGCCCAGGGAGTTCTCTGTTAGATCAGAACGGCAGAGTTCTCAGAGATAGTACTGTTGGCTTCATGGGAACACACTGAGCTCTGACAAAAAAGGATGGATGGAGTTCATTACAGAAAGAGGGATGAGATCTGTATGTGGAATTAAGTTTGAGAATGTGAATTTCAATTGCCGACTGAGGTTCAAATAAGGGCTCTCAGATGAGAGCTTCAGACTTCCTAAGCCTTCGTGCTTTCCACTGGCCCACCTCAAAAGAAGGAGGGCCCCAAGAGGGAGCCTAGATATGCCCAAGTCTCTCCCATCAAACAGTGTCCTAGAGTTGAACCAGACTCATAAAAGTGAGCAGTAAATAGTCACAAGCACTAAAGGAGTGGCCCACCCACCACTATATCTGCTAAAGTGTGGTAGCAAAGGGTGATTGAATAACTGTCACTGAGGGAATGAGCAGAGCTAAGAAAAAATTCCCTTATGCAGTATGTTTGAAATCCTGGTGACAAACTGAAGGAAGAATTGAAAGTTCTTGAAGATAAAATATCTCTTTACTTCCTGAAGATCAGCCACATTCTTCAGAACCCTCATCGATTCTGAAATTGTCTGAGTTTTGCACTAGGTTGTGGGGAAACAGCCATGAAGAAAGTCTCTGTCCTGCTAAAGTGCCCTATCTGATGGGAACATAGACAAGGAAGGAATATTTTAGCTTACAGTGTGATAAACTGTGCTAATAGCTCATGTGTGTGACCTAGAATTTGGTATGCCTCTTTGTCTCATGTTTCTGCTCTCCATGATATATTGCTTAATTTTCTTGCTTTTTAAGCTATTGGTAGCTTGGTCTTCTGTTTAAATAGATGCCTACCCCCAATTTATTCCTTTTTGTGCTCAAAGCCTCATCAGTGCTTTTCCCCTCAATGGTCTTTTATCTCTGGGTATCATTAGAGAATTGCTTTCTCAGCCTTGTTTCATCCCAGCTTACCCTCCTACTATGACTGGCAGCCATTTTGGT
Source organism: Dolichotis patagonum (assembly GCA_004027295.1). Taxonomy (NCBI): domain Eukaryota; kingdom Metazoa; phylum Chordata; class Mammalia; order Rodentia; family Caviidae; genus Dolichotis; species Dolichotis patagonum. The sequence continues at coordinate 48,354 of PVJX010002774.1, forward strand.
TCATCACATGGGTCAGACATTTTAGTTTGTAATGTGAATTTACCATTTTGGTTCAACTTGTGGATTGGTCACATTGATTCAGCCATGTTTGTCAATCATTTCAGTTGGTCACTTGAGTCAGTCACATGACTCTGCCATGCTTGTTTGACTTTTTTTTTTTAAACTGTGTTCATAATCATCAGGAAATCTCACCTTTGTAGGTGGGAGCTAAACCTCTGATTTTAGGAAACAGATGTGCTTTCTTCCTTTTCTCTTTTTAATTGGATAAGATCCTCTCCTTGTTTCTTCTCACAGAAATTCAGTAATAGCCTAAGCAGAACAAAGGAATACCCAGTAAAGATCAATTCTAGGGGCAATGAGTATGGCAAATAGAGCCATCAAGTAATTCCATCTTGATTTCTTAAAAGTATACCATTTCTTAAGTGACTAAGGGAGTCCCTTGGGGTAGGCCTCCCACTCCAGTATCAGGGAAATTTCTAAGGGACCTAAAATGCTAAGAGCTCACCCTTCTCACTAAGTAGTTAGTAAGCAATGGTATGGAGTGTTATAAGGCCAAAAGAGCCCTTAGTGGAGCTCTTCCCTTCTAGAAAAAACATTGGTATCACCCCAGATTTGAACAGTACTTACTAACAGTGCTTAGTAAGTACTTGAATCTCACAAGTGATTGCTTTGTGGACTCAGTGGGTTTCCCCCTGTGTGGGATGCCATCAGAAGGATCCAGGACCTAGCTCTTCTCATTCTCTCCATTCTCTCTTCCTTCCTTCCTCTCTCTCTCTCTCTCTCTCTCTCGCTCTCGCTCTCGCTCTCTTGCTCTCTCTCGCTCTCGCTCTCTCTCTCTCTCTCTCTCTCTCTCCTCTTTCTCTCTCTTCCTCAGCCACCCCAACATGAGACATGGGAAACACCAAGAACAGCACCCCACATATCCAACCTACCTCAGTGCTATGCTGTGTCCTTGATCAGTGTTAATAGTATGACCCTGCCAGTTTGAAAATGGAATTACTTATCTATTATTGCAATATGGTTTGTCTCTGTTATAAAGTAAGGAATGGTGAGAGATGAGATAGCATAACAGTTTAAATTATGACACTATTTCTCAGTTAAATCATTTCTGCATGAAGCATGGAAGGTAGAGTAAAATCCCTTATGTTCAGGATTTTATGACCCTTTATCTCAGGAAAAATTCAGAAGTTATGATAGTTAGAGTCACCCCTGAGAAAGAGAGGGATATCTTAAATGATCCTGTCCTCAGATCTCCACCTGTCTCTTGGGGGAAATGAGCCTCTTCCAACCCATGTTAATGAAGGTAACAACACTGGGAAGCCTCTTCAACCCACTTCTTACATCTGAAGGCCAGTAAATTAATCCCAGCCCCTACAAGTGACTCAAGAACTCCATCAAAGCCTAGCACCCCAAAGGAACCCAGTATCCCTCAACCCTCTCACCAGGCTTCTCAACCAAATTTAGATACAGTAAGATGTACTCATAGTGGTGCTTCTTACTCCTCTAACTCACAACTTGTTCTGCCCCTGAAAGAGGTCCCAGGAGCAGAAAGGACTAGTGAAGTCCAGGTCCCCTTTTCAGTCACAGATATCCAACAATGCAAAGAATATGCAGGTCAACTTTCAGAGGATCCTAGTAAGTTTGTAGATGGATTTCAAACTCTGACCCTTGCTTTTAACATATCATGGCAAGATGTCCAAGTCATCTTAACCACGTGCTAGGCCACAGACGAAAGACTAAGAATCCTACAAATGAAAAATATTCTTTAAGAACGAAAATAAACCACACTGGAGAGGCAGTTATCCCTTCAGTAGAACCAAACTGGGACCATAATGCTAATGATGGGCTAAAAATAATGTCTAACAGGATAGCTGCTTTTATTGTGAAAGTGAAAAGGTACATGAGGAAATCCATTAATTATGATAAGGTAAGCAGGGTCATGCAGGGCAAAGAAGAAAATCCAGCTGTCTTCCATTAGTACTAGAAGGAATCTTTAGTAAATATACAAATGTAGATCCATCTTCCAGGGAGGGATATATGCTGGTGGTATATCATTTCATTTGTCAATCAACCCCAGATATTTGGCATAAATTACCAGATATTTGGCATAAATTATCAGATGGGTCCACAGATACCTATGACTCAGTTTCTGGATGTAACCTTTCTGTATTCAGCAACTGAGATCCAGATGAGGGTGAAAGGAGGGAAACACTGTATCTGTGGCAGCTGGCAATGCTTTAAACACCCAGGTTGGCTAAGGGAAAACCCAAGGACAAGTGAGGAAAGAGTTTCTATTTTTTTTTAACTAATGAAGTTTATTGGTATATCTTTAAGTATACATAATGATCACATTCATTGTAGGGAATTGATACCTGCATAATGATAAAACTTGATGTTTTATCCCATTCTCCTACTCTCCCTTTAATCCTTCTTCCTAGTATTTATAAATGCTTTGTTTCCATTTTTTCCTTCTTTTCTCATTTCTTCTTCTCCCTTTCTTCCTTTCCCTCCTCCTTCTCCCTAGTTCTCCTTCCCATTTAAATATTTTCTTCCTTTTTCACAATATCTGTTATACATGTTGACTTACTTACATTTTCAGTTTCACAGACCAAAGAAACAATGCAGTATTTACATGTGTGTCTTACTTATGTCACTTAAGAGTATGGTCTCCAGATTCATTCATTTAGCTAGAAATGTCTCAAGCTTACGCTTTATGACACAGTAGTAGTTCATAGTATTAAAAAACCACATCTTCTTTACTTATTCATCCATTGATGGGCATTTGGGCTGTACCCAAGCTTTTACAAACTATGCCACTATAAACATGGGTATGCATATATCTCTGTGGTATAATGCTTTTAATTCTTTTTGGAAAATACAAGAAGGGGAATACTTGGGTTTAATAGAACCTGTAGTCCTAGTTTTTTGAGGAATCTCCAACTGATTTCCACAGTGGCTGCAGAAATCTACACTCCTACCAACAGCAGAGAAATGTTCATTTTTCCCCACAGCCCCACCGGCATTTCTTATTGGCTGCTTTTTTCATAATAGTCATTCTTGCTGGGGTGAGATGGAATCTCAGCATTGTTTTAATTTGTATTTCTCAAATGACCAATGGTACTGAACATTTTTTCACATATCTATTTTCCATTTCTACTGAGAGTTGCTATTTTATTTTTTTTAATTTTTTTGATTTTATTTTAAAAGGGAGTAAAATTAAACACAACAAAACAGAACAGAATGGGACATAAGAAAGCATAAATTTCAAAGCTAGACAACCAGAGATCTTCACTATCTGTCATATTGTCTCTTGTTTTCTTCCAAATGGTTGTCCTTATCTTTGCATATGGGGAGCTCATACTAAAGAACATAGCCAATCTTTTCACAAGATGTGTAGTTCACTGGCTCCCACTTGCTAGGCAGGGGGGAGGGGGAGGGGGGACATGGGACGGGGAACAGGACGACATGAGATGTCTGATTCTCAGCCCACACACAGGCAGGATCACGGTCGCCCACCAGAGACGGGAAGAGTTCCTTGTTCTCCCGGCACCCCGAGTCAACCGCAAGGTGCAGGTCCAGGTGCGCCAGGGTCTCTCTCCTGCAGGCTGCCAAAAGTCTGCCACAGAGAGTTCCTATTTTAAATGCAAGTAGACTAGACACTGGCACACAACTGCACCAAGCTAGCACCAGGACCCTGCTCTGAGTGTCAGACAGCCAGTATGCTTGACTCATAGCACTGGAAGGTGGACTGTCCCTGTTCCAAGAGGAGGTAGGCCAGCCAAAATTCTCATCTTCTGCCCTGATGAACATTGAAGGAGGCCAGGGCGACCTGCAGTGCCTCTGTCCACAGACATCACTACCTCCTGTGAGGAACCCCAGGTAACTGTGAATATCATGGATGAGCCAGTTTAACTACTTGTAGATACAGAGTCAGTTCATTCTGTTTTAACTTCCTTCTCTGGAAAATTCCCCTCTAGATCTATAGCCATAATTGGGGTTGAGTGTATTCCTAGACAATGCTTCTTTACTCCTACGCTGACATGTCACTGTGAAAGCCAAATGTTCAACCATGAGTTTCTAGTTTTCCCACAGTGTCCTACTCCCTCTCTAAGAAGAGATTTACTAGTGAACCTGGGAACCATTCTCAAATTCCTGCAAAGGCCAAGGTGGATTTTACCTATTGGGACTACACCAGGTCTCTCTGACCTAATTAGCCAGCAGCTGGATCCTGCTGCATGGTATAATGGAATACATGGTAGAAAAAACTCAGCTATTGCAGCAGTAATACAACTAAAAGACCTCAGCCAGTTTCTCAGCCAAAAGCAGTATCTAATCAAAGAAAAAACTCATTAAAGCTTCCAGCCTCTGACAGACAAGTTTCTCAAACATGGCCCTCGGTGGCCTTGCCCCCTTGCAATACTCCCATTCTCCCATAGAAGATTACAGGGTGGTACAAGATCTATACCTGATTCACAAGGCAGTAATCCTAATCAACCCTCTGGTAGCAGATCCATATACAATTCCCTCCCAAATTCCTGGAGACACTAATTGGTTCTCAACCTTAGATCTTTTTTTTTTTTTTTTTTTTTTTTTGGTACCGGGGATCGAACTCATGACCTCACGCTTGCCAGGCAGGCGCTTAAGCCACTGAGCTAAATCCCCGACACCTCAACCTTAGATCTTGAAGATGCTGTCCTTTCTAAACCTCCCCATCCAGATTCCCAGTTTCTGTTTGTCTCTAAGTGGGAAAATCTCGTTTCAAAGGAAAAACAGCAGTGTACTTGGAGTTCCCCAAAAGGGGTTTAGAGAGAGTCCTCACCATTTTGCTCAGGCACTAGAAAACTTAAGGAACCTGGAGCTTAAACAAGGAACAATTTTACAAGATAAAGCCAGTCCCATTTGAACTATCTGGAGAAAAAGACCACAAAGAAAAAAGCTATTCCTGTGAACCTCTGAAGAACCTGAGGTTCCTCTTCAAAAAATAAGACTCTAGTATTGCTTTTGGTATAGGTAAGTAAATGGCACCTGTCTTGAAACTCCTGTTTTAAATTACATTCAAAATGTGGGTAATCTTGTCAAAATTACACCTTTCAGGCTCTCAGTAATTTACTTAACATCCCACTTGGCCATACTTTCTCCTTCATGGGAGGCATGGAAATCTGACCTGCTTCTTCTCATATTTGGGCTCTGTGTCACCAACCTAAAGTTACTCTCCTGACAGATTCACCAAAGTGTCTCTCATCAAACAGGTGGTTCCTATGAACATTGCTTTTTCATTGTTTTCTGACAGTTTTTTTTTTTTCCTTTAATCCAGCCAGTGAGCCACAGTACCCCAAGGTAGTTGGAGTGCACACACTTCCCAGTGGGTAAGGCCTACAGCCCCTTTCAACAGGAAGCAACTACATGAAGACAGAGACCTCTACTCCTTCAGCACCCCATAAAAGATTATGAGAATGTGTGTCTCTCAGGGGAAATAAGGCAGGAGATTAGGGCATGGCAGACTGGCTAGGGAAGTAGGCATGACCTGTTAATTGCAAAAATCCCAAGACACCCCCACAGAACAGTTCCCAAAGCCTTGCATGTGGACTTCTCTCAAGAATTCAAGTAGGTTTTCAATGGGATGCCCTGGGCCTGACATCAGCCTGACGAGGGGGGAATACAAAAGGTCTGTCAACACTGAGTTTTGGGCTACCATGTTCTCATTGTAGCCTGCTCTTGTCCTGTACAGTATACTTATTTTCCCACTTTTACATGGTCCAAACTCCCTCTGCAGAGCCTGTTTATTCTCCTACATCAAATTTATGTAAACTCTTGCTACCATTTGCTATTGTCTTGACCAATTCTTTGCTCAGGACAGAAAGGAATTAGAAACCACTTCTAGAAAGACACTGCTGTGCCACAAAACCCAATAACAAGAGGCAAAGTTCAGTGCTTGGGAGATAAATGCAGATTGAGAGAAAAACAGCCAGGAGTTAACAGTTGATGGTTATTTTGGGATAGAAGAGGGAGATCCTTGAGAACTGAACCTCTTGGAACCTTCTGCCCAAACCCCAGAGTGCCTCACTCAGATAACAGCCAAGCCCTTAGGAGGGACCAGCAACTAAGACTGGTTGGGGGGGGGGGGCACTATGATGAATTAATCTAAAATCGAAGTAAAAATTCTCCTTTGCTTGGCTATGTGGATTCTCTGGACACATATCTTTGGGGAAACTGTGGCCCACTATGGTCCCCCCCAGATTAGTCCCAGGCCCATCTCCAGGCAATTTTTCCCAAAGGTGTGTGGCAGTTGGCAGGCAACAGAGGGAAGCTGGGTGTGTGTCTGGTTCCCATTAAGCCAGGCCTGACCTGACCAGCCCTCACTCCACCAGCCTTATTTGTTTCCCATTGCCTAGATACCAAGCTGAGAGACTGAACAGAGGAAGATGGCGCCAGAGCAGGAGAGGCTCAGAGGGAACCCAGCTCTGCCAGGGGTGAGTGGAGAGGGAAGTGTTCACTGGCAGGAGAGCAGGAGGCTCAGCCAAAGGATAAAGTGGAAGGAGCCCCACTCCCATAGTTTCTTCCTTGTAACACACCCTTCCCTGAAATGCTCAGGAAAACTCTGTTTCCAGAATTTACAGCCCTTTCCTCACATGAGGTAAGGCTGCACAGTTGCTGGGATGGAAGATATCTGAAGGGGTTTCAATCATATCAAAAGAGTCTAAATTAGGTGTAGTGTACATACTTTTAGTCCCTGATACTCAGGAAGCAGAGGCAAAAGGATCCCAGTTCAACCCAAGCCTGCACAACATAGCACAACTTACCTAATACCAAAAATTAATTAATTAATTTTAAAAAGCAAACCTGGATTTGGATTTGTTTTATGTGGTCCCAAAGAGCCAAACCCAAGCCATGCACTAAATGCATAAAAGACACCTATTGATTCAGTATTAAGAACTTTCTAAGCATCGGGACTGAACTAAGATACTTGAGCTGTGTAATGAGGCACTGAATACTCTGGCTTCCAGTGTGTGCAAGCTCATATTGTCCAGCCATTTAGCTACAGTTTACCAAGGAGATTCAATCCTCAGAAGTTTCAAGGTCCCTTTCATCCTTGACATCCTATGATTTGGACCTCATCCCCTTATGCCCAGAGACCATGTTCACTAGCTCTGGGGAATTTTTTCTAGGGCCTGACCCTTCTGCTCCACACTCCCTCCAATGCCCTGCACCTTCCTTTCTGGAAGACAAGAAAGCCATCCAATTTTTTTTTTGCCATCCAAAATTTTAATCATATTAATACCCCAATCTCAGGTTACCAAATAGCGCTGGGACAATGGGTATCTCTGGCCAGGAGGACTTGGATGAGAATGCAGAAAGAGACAAAAGATTGCATCCCTAAGGGACAAAGAAATGGGAGCTTGCACCATTAAGGGCATGTCCCAGCTAGGAGGGGCAGGAGCTGTGGGAGCTAACACAGAAAGAAGGTCTAAGCTACTTACAGCAGTCAAGTCAAGAATAACTCCATGATGTTGGAAATGAGCTCCCAGAATATATCTCAGAGTATAGAAGGAGAGGTGGGGTTACCTTTGAGAGCAGCCTTGCATAGGAAAGGACTTCTGGTCTTCAGCAAGGTGCCCCCTTTCCCACAGCTCTCCCCAGGGCTCCTGTGCTGCAGGAGTACTAGTTAGGAGAAGCAAGAGTGGGAAATAGCAAGGAACTCCGTCCCTGAGTCTCCATGGCATTTGCACCTACACTTCTTGTCTGAGACACCAGCGTCTCCCCTCTGCAGTCACGTACACAGCTGCCACCCTTTCTCACCCCCAGAGCCCTGTCTAGCTTTGAACTCTGGCAGCCCCTTTTATCCAAGGCAAACCAAAGCGCTTTTACTGAGACCAATTAATGGCCAACTGTGACCCAAGTCACAGATGGAGTGCTGAGGCTTTTCAGGGGCACTGGAGGACATCCCAGTATCCCACTGAGTCAGGGACTTCCTGGCTCAGCCACCAGGACAGGCTGCTGAGTCACACCCACCTGGAGCTGCTTCTGCAACAGGTGCAAAGATTCTGAGACCGCCCCCAAGCCACAGTGGAGCGTCATGTGGACACCAGACACCTGTTGACAGGTAGGTCATACAGCCCAGTCAGGAGCTGAACACACATTCCTGGAGGGCAGCTGCCTGCAAATCTGACTCAGTTCTCATGGTTAAGTCAGCCGCTGGATTTCCTAGACTAGACTAACCCAATCTGACATTGCAAAGACCTAAAGGGTCCCAGGAGCACAAGACAGGAGGCTTGGCAGCCCTCGGAAGCTAATGTGCACCTTTGTACATAAAAAAATAAAACTAAGATATAAAGAAGTTAGATACTCATGCAACAAAGCCCAAAATATCTTTTACAAAGCCAAGCACAATGGTACATGCTTGTAATCCCAGCTACTCTGGAGGCTGAGAAAGGAGAATAGCAAGTTGAAGGCCAGTCTGAGCAACTTAGTGAGACCCTATCTCAAAATAAAAAAAGGATGAGGATGTAGCTCAGTGGTAGAGCACCCTCTGCTCAATCAACAGTACCACACAGGCACACACAAACACACACACATGCACGCATGCATGCAAGCCCCCACACACACCCACACAAAACTATTAGCTTGGGTGCTTTCGGGGGAGGGTGCTTTTTAAAAACACATCTTTATGTCACCAATGACAATGCAACAAGAGCACTTCTTCTGTGTCTCCGTATTTCCCTAACTCTGTTCTACTCCTTTGCAGCCTCCTAGATGCTTCAAGGTTGGCCAGTAGGAAAAAGTGCAGGTCTGAGATGGGTGGCTTGGGTTACAGAGCTGGGAGACTCCGGGCTTGCTATGGCTTTCCTGGGGAAGACAATCCTCTGAAATAAGTAAGGGCTTGTTTTTGGTGTCTGCATGTATCAACTAAATAGGTGATGCTGTGTGCCACCAGCAGAAGGTGCCAGCATCCCTGACAGCACTGCCTTGCCTTCTCTCTCATCCGGGGTTACATGCCACATACTTCCAAGAGCTTTGGAGGAGGGTTTTAGTAGGACAAAGATTGCACTGAGGACTACTGAGCAATGACTGTGAGAAAGGGTTTTTTTCCCTTCCCAAATACCTGGTGGGGCTGCCCAAGTGATTGGAGAGATGCCTTCTCTGGTGGGGAAGGTGGAGGGGACAGCTGGGGCAGTGCACAGGCCTGAGGAAGAGGAAGCGCAGGAAGCAGCTTGCTGACTCTCTTGGGCCCTATGAAAAGAAGACTCTTGCCCAGGGCCCTTGTAACCTGGCATTGTAAACATCTAGGACGCTCCCAGCAGCTGTCCCCTGCCTCCTCCAGGCAGGCTGCACTGAGGAAGACAAGCCTGGGCTCTAATCCGAGAAATGGAGTAAACCCCAAGGGTTAGGGAGTAGGGAGGCAGGGGACCCTAGGGAGGTCAGTTGGAGGCCCCTTCCCCCCAGTGCCTATAAATAAGGGAAGTGACTCCAGTATTGCAAGCTGGTACTCCTGCCCCAAATGGGAGCCTGCAACCAGGGCCTTTCAGAAAAAAAAAAGGAAAAAAAGGCTAAGACTCTTCTACAGGTGCATTAAATTTGAAGGAAGTATCTGGGAGCAGCCTGGAACAAACCAGAGCTTTCCAGAAGCAGGGGCAAGGCCTGCTGTAGTCACTGAGTGCCTGGAGGGTACCTGGCACACGGCAGGCACTCAGAAAAGACCTGAGTTTGTGAATGGGTCCATAAGGGACAGTTTGGGGCAGAGTGAGGAAACTTACAATGCATAAAGGCATTTTGGGGGCCCCCAACTTATGGGGACTGAGGCGAGCCAGCCCACATAAATGAGGGGGCAGCTGTGTTCAGACAGGGAGCTGGGCCCCAGGTGTGGCCTGGTGGTGCAGGTGTCTGTGCAGCAGAACTACCTGGAGTTGAAGAGAGCTGAGACAGGAGCAGTGAGCCACAGGCTCCAACAGTGCTCCTCCACAGGTGTGCTCTGAGTCACTGGCGAGAGCCCAGGAAGGGATGTGTCTTGGCTGACCTGGTCCTCCTAGCTCCACCCACCAGCCCTGGCTCTGACCTGCCCCCACAGATCCTTTCCAGCTCCGCCTCCCTCGGTGCCCCAAGATGCCTCTGAGCCAATTACTGGGGAGGTGCAGAGCAAGTGAGAGACCAAAGTGCTCACAGTAGGCACCTGGCGCACCACTCCAGGACAAAGGACCATGCCCATTTAGGAGGGAGGACCACGAGACAGCATCCTCCCGTCCCCTGCCCCTGTGTATCTCACACCCATGATCAGGTCCCCAGAATGTGTGTTATTCCATCTTCACTGCCCTGTGGCAGCTGCACCACCACAAGAAGAAAACTACCACCACTACAAGAAAACCCAGTAGTTCTTTAGAGAAGTAGAATAGATTTAATCTGTAACTATGAAATGCCTAGGTTAGCAGCAATTGTGGGAACCCAGAGACAGGACAGAATCTGTCCCCTCAAAGGCACCCTGAGGCCCCTGAAGGCTCCCCCTTCAGCTCACAGAGCTGCTGGCTGGACCTTAGCTTTGCGCTCGGCTTCAATGCAGTACTTCTCAGGAAGGCCGGAGGCTCTGCGGGGAAAATGCAGGGCAAGTGTAAGGAAGCCGCTGGAGTCATTCTCTTGGGGAAGGGGAGAAAGGGCCCAGTGTACCTCAGCTCTTCAAGTTTCTTCTTCTTGATGTCATTAATGCGCTCCTGCCGCTTCTGGGCCTCCTCTTTGAGGCGCCGGCCCTCCTCAAAGGTGGCGATCCGGTTCTGCACCTGCTTCTGCTGGTTCTCACGCACCTGGCGCCGGAGCTCGTTGGCATGCTGCAAGCGCCCTGTGGCCTTTTTCTCCTCCTCCAGCCGCTCCTTCTCAATCTGCTCTCTCTGGGCCCTGAGGAATGGAATGAGCCAGGAGTAGAATGGACCAGGCTGCACCAACCCTGCTGAAGAAAGGCTGGTAGCTGGCTGGGTGGTTCCTCCTTGGGGCCATGCTTCGGAGACCACAGAGCCCAGGCTCCAGGCCTCTACTCTTCTGCAGCTCAAGGGTCAGCCCGAAAGTGGCTGCCATGTGCTCCCTCCTCCCTCAACCAGAGCTAGCCTCGTGGGCATGCCACTGTGTGTCCTGGCAGCTCAAAAGGGCCCCAGGCTGGGTTAATGTTCTGCTGTCTGTGGTGTTGAAATTCTTTGTTTAACAAGGAGCTGCACGGTCCAAATTTTCACTGCGCTCTGCAAATTATGTAGCTGGTTCTACAACCAGGATTTCATGCACTGAGAGTTATTATTGCTGCTCTTCCTTAACAATTCATAGCTCCTCTCCAGCTTGTTCTAAAACTTACTTCCCCCTCCTTCCATCCTTCCTTCCCTTCCTTCATTCTGAAAACCGAAAATAAAGGGACAAAGGGCAAAGGCCTAAACAAAACTAAATAAACTAAGTAAACTAACAGCAAGTTGAGGTAAAGCCTCAAGGAAAGCTAAGGGAGCAGCAGCAAAGCAGCACTTTTGCATGTACTCCGTCCTTTTTCCTGCCCTCCTGGATTTGGGTGCTTCCTTGGTGTCCTCTTGTCCCCCTCCCATGTAGCAATGGCTTTGTTTTTTGCTCTTTCTAATAAACACACCTGGTCCTTCCCCTCTGTCCACTGTACTCTGTTGCTTCCTTCTGTGTCACCTCAAAACAAGAACCCAGAGGGGGAAAGAGCTGATGACCTTTCTTTCCTTCCTTCCTTCCTTCCTTCCTTCCTTCCTTCCTTCTTCTCTTCTTTCCCACTCTGACAATGATAACAATAAAACCAACAGAAAAACAAGTGATAAGGTCTATAATGCTAACTCAAACTGAGTTCCCAGAAAAAGGAAAGAGTTTAGCCTGGTGTCTTAGTTCTCTTATGGATCCACATCTCCAAAATCCTTTTAGAAGTCTCTTGCACCAAAATGCTTCACACATCCAGGCATGGTGACACACACCTGTGATCCTCACACTCTGGAAGGCTGAGGCAGGAGAATTTCAAATTCACCTAGCCTGAGCAACCTAGCAACTTAGCAAGACCCTGTCTCAAAATAAAAAAATAAATGAAAGACTGGAGATGTAGCTTAGTGCAAAAGTGTTAAATCCCCTGTACCACACATGTACACAGACACACATAACTTCAGGGACCCTGACATCAAAAAAAAAAAAAAAGAAAGAAAATTAGATAAGCCCAGAAAAAAAATAAATAAAATACAGTCATATCTCAGAGGAAATGTGTTTGGGACATGTTGAGCTGAATTCAGGTTGTTTCTCAATATAATAAAAAAATCCAAAGCCATCTTAGGAAGGCCAAGCATGGTGGCATACACCTATAATCCCAGCACTCAGGAGGCTGAGGCAGAAAGATCACTGCAAGTTCGAGGCCAGCCTGCACTATATAACAAGACCTTGTCTAAAAAACAAAATAAAACAAACAAAAAAGCCATCTTAGGCAAGGGTCACTCACCCACTCTCCTCTCACAGGCTCACTCGTATCCCAACAAAGATCCCAAATACACTGCTATGTTTTCTCATCTTCTCTCTCCATCCTCCATGACCCACCATACATGTGGCATCCACTCAAACTCCAGCAGCTCTTTCTGCTAAAATCCCACACCCTCTACAGAGTCTTCCCAAGTGTATGTGATGGAAGTGACTGGCTTCCTTGCCCTTCTGCATCTGGACACCAAATGCACACTGCTGGGACACCACCACGACAGCAGGGTGACTCTCCCCTGCCTCGCCACTGACTCCCTATGTGCAGATCAGATTCCTGTGGGATCTCTTCCTCTGAGTGGGGGAGCAAATGTGAAAAAAAAAAAAAGGGTTCTGTATGCCCTGGGGTTTTGGGCAGCGGGAAATCCAAATGGGAAGACTCTGTCCCTCTATAGAGTTAGGTCAGGGATCCTGTTGCCAAGCTACATATTAAAATCACATGGGGGATTCCAAACGATACTGGTGTCTGGGCCTCACCTCAGGCCATTTAAATCACAATTTGTGGTGGTGAAACCTTAACATCAACATTTTTGCAAAAGTGCCAGACATTTCTGAGACCCAGGTGGTAGTGTAGAACAGAGATCTCTGCTTAGTCAACACACTGAGAGTTAAAGACGTCCCTCTGTCCAGAAAAAGGAAGTCCACATGTAGGCCATACAGGAGACCCCGCCTTTAAAGTAAGAACATCTGGATTGCTGGCTGTGGCAAAGACAGTCTAAGAGAAAAGATGCCCATCACAGGGGTCATGTGGCCTAAAGACAGAAGGACTAGATGACAACCCAGGAGAGCAGGTAAAGTCGAACGTCTCCAAAAGACCAGGCCAGCCTTAATAACTGGCTAGTGTGTCTGCTTGAGGCAAACAAAGCAAAGCAGAGACAAATGGGTCAGCAGCAAAAGTAGGACCTTAATTTCATTTCATTAATATTTATTAGTGCTGCTAAAGATACACAGATGTCCAAGGGCACAGAGACCAAGAAGGAGAGGGGAGACATCAGGAAAATAATCTGGAGCCCAGGGGCAAGATCTCTGGGGGCATTTAGGAAGGTGTCTCCTTTACCAGATGTCCAGTGACCCCTAAGCAGGGAAAGCTAAGAGCCAAAGGGCACCACAGCAAGTGGGAAATACCTACAGGGCCTATGATCTTATAAAAGATCAGGAATCTGGCTCTATCAAAGACAGAGATTCCCCCAGATCTGCTCTGCCTCTGCCAGGGGCCTGGGTCACCGGGTCTGGCATGCAACTAACTGAGGCAGTACCAAGAACAAAGGCCTACTGTGTGCTCACCGTGGAAGCCAGGCCATCTGTTCAGTCTCTGCTTATCTGAAAGTAACTTATGCAGTTTTGTAGTATCCATATTCAAATTCTGCCTGTGTGCTTTCCTTTTGAAAAATTCTTATCTTTCAAAAGCTGCAAGACCCAGAACAAGAAGGGAGTTATTTCTAGGTTGGCCAGGTCTGGTGGTGGCAGGTGTGACTGGCAGAAAATAGAGTATAGAGGGGATCCAGTGGCACCTGTGATTACTGAATGCCGTGGGGAGAGTTGGGACAGTGACCCATATGAATGCTTGGCTTCTGGTTAGGTGCTGGAATTATTGAGCCAAAACAAGGAGCAAAAATAAAAAGCTGAATGTTGAATAAAATGTTTCCAGGCAGGAAAAACGGATGAATATAGGTGAGGTCCATCTGAACATAAATCTCTAGCATCCTTCCTATGGAGCAGGCGAGATGTCTCTCTGTTAATTCCCAATGTCCTCCATGGAACTGATGCAAACCTTAGATAGCACATGATCAATGCACATTTGCTGAATCAATGGCAAAGGCCTCCTTCAAAGTCCTGCCCTAGTGACACAGCACTTCATGAATGAAGTTCTTCTCCACCTCTCTAAGTCTCTTCTGCTGAAGCTTCATCCCTAATTTTTGTTTGGTTTTGTTTTATTTTTGGTACCATGAATTGAACTCAGAACCTTACACTTACCAGGCAGGTGCTATGCCACTAATCTATATCCTTCATCCCTAATTTTCAGGGAGACATGGGAGCAGGGAACCAGATTTATATGCACCTCCCAGGATAAATAGCTCTAATAATCCTCAAAATCTTAAAAGCACTTCCAATGCTTTTTTCCAATCCTCTAATCACAAACATCTTGGCTCAAGTGGTTTGAAATAATCCCACCATCCATCTAGTAGAGTGATGGCATCAACATGGTCAAGAGGGATCCGGATCTGCCCATTACAGTATCAGAAAGCTTCTCTCCATCTGTGTGAATGGTCCCTGCTAGACACCTCCTCAAGCCCCTCCCACCGCACAGCAAACCGGGAAAGCAAGCCAGGGCTCGCGGGAACTCCCCTCCTACCGGAGAATCCGCTCAAACTCATCCCGGTCGCGTTGCACCTGAACAGCCAGGGTGTGCTCCTTGAAAGCCACCTGTTCCAGTCGACTCTTTCGCAGTTTAGCCTCAGTTTCCATCTTCTTCTGCGCATTTTCCTTTTCCTTTCTGCGCCACTCTCGGTCTGCAACCTCTTGGTTGCGCTTGGCCCGCAAGGCATCCTGGGCAGGGATATGGCGCAGGGTGGGGGTGGGGACACACACACACAAAACCTCAGGTACAAACCAGGTGTCTCTAGGAAGACACTTATTTACAGCTTTACTTAGTCAGTTTTAAGAAGCACATGGATTTCTCTGACAGCAAATTACTGTGGGAAAGAACCCAGCATGATGGAACTTCAGGTCAGAAGATAGCCCAAGGGGTCACCATGTCCCTCCACCCCACTCCTCCCCATCCCTGCTAGTTGCCAAACACCTCCAGGCAGTCCCGTAATTGCTTCTAATTTTAAAAACTGTTAATGATAGAGATATCACAAGTTCTGCTGATGACATATTTCCTTCAGGTAAAGCTGAAAGTTCTTTACACGGCAGCCAAGAACTGTCTTTGGAACGTTAAGCACACGTTGCTCCTTGTTCCTTTACTGCCACGAGTACAGGGCAGACACCATGCATTCACCGCTCTGTCTCCACATGAGGGGCCATTTTACAGGCTGCCACAGGAAGACCCACGGGAGTGGGGCAGGCTGAGGGAAGTGGAGGAGGAAAAGAGGTCACTACCTGTTCTGCCTGGTAATCCTGGGCCTTCTCCTGCATGGCCCTCAGGCGGGCGATCTCCTTCTCTTTTTCTCTCCGGATTCTCTCCTGCTCAGCCTCAAACTCTGCTTCTCGAGCCTGCCAGGAGAAAAGGCCTCATTGACTAGTTCTCATTGCCCCAGGCTTGTGCAGAGAAACAGTCCATGTGACACTATTTCTATCACCTTCCCTACCCCTTCCTAACTCCTATTAAGATAGGCAAAATGAACGAAATACATGGACATAAAAACAGCTAGTGTTTGTAATATGATTTTTTTTCAGTACTGGACATTGAACCCAGGACCTTTGCACTGAGCTACATCCCCAGACTGCGCTTGAACTTGTGATCCTCTTGCTTCAGCCTCCCATAGTACTGGGCTTACCAGTATGCACCACCAAGCTGGCTTAAAATGCTCCATTATTTACAAAAGGTTTTCTTCTGTGTTATCCCAGAATTCTCACAACAACTCATGAGACAAATATTACAGACAAGGAAACTGATATTCACAGAGATCAAAAGTCTTGCCCAAGATCACCTAACCAGTAACAAGCCAAAAAGGATTTGAATGCATATATCCTCCTGAGCCCAGATTTTGTACCCCCTCAGTACATTGCAGATAATTTGCAAGTTGTGTGGCCACTGGGCCCAGTAGCAACTGTGGCTCCCCGCCTGTCTTGTAAAGTGCAGCAGGTGGAGGTTATCTCATTAGTCCCCGGGCAAAGGGCCAACCATGCTCTGGGCAACCTCGCAGTGGTTGGCAGATGCCTTCAGAATAAACCATTAAAATTAGCTTCTTTTACCACCTCTAAAAGAATGAGTGTAACCCTAAAGCTTCCCAACCCTATTGCTTCAGCAATAAGACTAAGGGCAGGAGCACAGTGAAAATGTGAACTTCCTGACAAGAACCTCCCTTAGGCCTTATTCTGCCTGCCTGGCCTCCTGGGCAGCCCTGCCTGCTTGACAGCCATGCTCTGCTCTGTCAAACTGTGTCAGCTTTTAATTCTTCAGGGGCAACCCTGGCCACAACCACAGACACCACTGAGAGGGGAAGTGACTGTGATGTAGAGTCATGTGTCATCATGTTGTCATCAAGGCCAGCTTGCATATGCAAAGGTGGTCCCCTATGATTATGTCATCTAGTGACACAGTACCCTCTAAGTACTCTCTGTTACATTTGACAATGCTGAAATCACCTCGTGACACCTTTCTAAGAATGGGTGCCATCATTAAGTAATACAGGGCGGACTGCATTTTAGATACTTATAGTGAACTATGGACATTCCCACATGTCTCATCCCTCTGCGAGTCACTAGCCTCTCCTGGCTCCACCTAGCCAGGGGCCTTTCCATGGACAAAACAAAATATATCCCTTTTGATCAGAAATCTACAGTCATTGCTCATCACCACACCCTTCCCACTCAAGGTTCAAGGCATCCCCAACAACTGCTCTCTGCTCGTCACCATCACTGCACCATCCTCACTTACGGTGACTACCTCAGACTCTGCTGGAGCCAGCAGACTGGCTCACCAACTCTTGTGCATAATTAGTTCATTGTCTCCACCTTCATCTATTCAGGGAAGTAACTGCTGAGTTCTACACACCGGACCAGGTACTCCGACACTAGATACACATCGAAGCATCCAGTGTATTTTTAATCAATCCATGTCCACACCACACTATTGTTGTGAAAATGAAATGAGATAACATAAACAAAACAACAGCACAGAGCATATGTACAGTCTCAGTGCTTAATAAATGGTAGTTATTAAAGAACCAAGCTGTGATATATACGTAACAATTCCCCATAATGAATGCATTTATTATGTATTACAAACATATACTATTAAAAAAAGGAGAAAATAAAATATTAAAAAACATAATAAAAGAAACATAAATGGCAGTTATATAGTCATTACTACAGTGAAAACATATATGACCCATCTTACATTCTTACTGTGCAGAGTCCAGAGATGTACTCTGTACGTCCCCAGAATCCTGCAAGGAAACTAAAGCCAGTGAGTGAGCCTTACTGACTTTCATTTTTTGCAGTTTGTTTTTAGCATAAATCAATTTATCAACAATGTCTTCTCAAATGATAGCCATACTTTCCCCTCTTACATTAAGAATCTCTACTCTAGAGCCAGTGATATAGCCCAGCAACACAGTGCCTGACTAGCAAGTGCAAGGTCCTGAGTTCAATTCCTGGTACCAACAAAAAAAAAAAAAAAAAAAAAAGAATCCCCACTCTAGAGGAACAAGGCGAAGTGTGATGTGTTTTCTGTTATCTTGGATCTACAAAAATTTCAGGGGAGATAGGACCAACATAGGAAGAAATAATGAAGTGCTTCTTTCTATGTTTACATAACCCATCTTCACTTTTGCTTAAAAATCTTCTTTTGCCCCCTGTCCTCCATAGACCCCAATCATTTCATCCCTCGGTTTTGCCCCAGAATGGGTCCACACATCTGTGAATCCCCACCACAGTTGCAGACCTTACTCTCCGTACCATGTATTTGTTCTTCCAGGTTCATGCAGTGAGGGGGAAGGAACTATTTTTTCTGAGTCTGACACCCAATACAGGATGCCTGATATAGGCATCTTCATAAGAAATTTCTGGAGCAGATGACTCATGCTTACTGGGGAAAGCCAAGCCATGAAGAATCCACGAAAACTTCACTTTCACCAATCACTTGAATTTTCTTCCCTGCCTGAACATAATCCTCATCCCAACTTCTAAATGAAGGTGTTAATGAGAATAATAACACACTCATATGGGTGTTTTTTCTAGGTTACTTTCTGTTAATGAACAAATGGTCTGGCCAAGATGAAAAGAAGCCAGGCGCTTGATCTAGGGACGTGCATTTTAGAATGAAGATGGCGCCTCTTCTGTGCCTGCCTCCCATGGTTACGACCAAGCTGTTCCCAGCCAGAGGTGCCCAACACCAGGAAGCCGGTGCCTACCATCTTCTTTTTGGTGAACTCCATCACCATCTGGTCTGCCAGCTTTTCCTGAGCCAGCAGCTGTGCTTTCTGCCTCTGGTTTTCATCGTTGATGCGTTTAATCTCAGCCTGCATCTTCAGCTTCTGCTGGTGTCTCTGCTGCAGGTCCTGCCGGCAAAACAGAGAGAGCCTCAGAGTAGGAGAGGAAACAAAAGGCTCCTGGTCTATGGGGGCTGGAAATGAAGATGGAGGCGGGAGACAAAGGTGCCACAGTGTCCCTTCCATCTCTGCCTTGGTTAGAGTTGCTCTCTCAAGACTCATCAGGGACGGCTACCAAGTGGCTGCCTGGCTTTTCTTCAATCAGCTTGACATTGCTGATCTCTGCACACTTACGAGGTGAAGGCTCTTAAAGTTCTCCTCTGTGATCCTGCTTCTCACTCCACTTCCCAGCCTGGTGGCTCTGTTCATGCTGCTGTCCTCCTGCCTTCAATCCTTTAATTTCCTTCTCCTATGTAAATCTAAACTTTTATTTATATTTTATTTTATTCTTTCTTTTTTTTTTTAGGTACCGGAGGTTGAACCCAAGGCTTTTGCACTGAGCTATCTCTCCAGCCTTTTTATTTTATTTTTTTAAATTTTGAGACAGGGTCTCATTAAGTCATTAAGTTGCCTAAACCAGGTTTGAACTTGCAGTCTTTCTGCCTCAGACTCCCGGGGTGCTGAGATTACGGGCATGTACTACTATGCCCAGATTCAAGGTTTTTCTTTTAAACCAATAAACCCAAATTTTCAATCTCCATCCAATAGTGATGATTAAAAACTAAATACTGCCTTACTTAAGTGAGTATTTTCTGGGCACTCTGTATGGCCTATCTCTAACATCTAAATATAATCCCAAAACTGTGATAGACAGGTCTTGGGCAGATGAAGAAACTGCAACCCAGTATGACTTGCCCAAAGCCACACAGCTAATAAACCCAGAGCTGGAATTTCAAAACTGCTTCGTCTAATATAAAGTTTCAAGCCTCTCTGAGAATCTTACTTTATTGCCCCAACTTTCAGTCCTCTCTCCATTTCTGAATTCCCTCTGCACTTATGGTGGCCTGAGGCCTTATAGGAGGTGATCCTATACTACTATGGGAAAATTGTGACACAAACTATTGCTAAATAAGGACCAGAATGAGTGGCATGTAAGAAAGAAGAGCATAAAAGTCCTAGACACAGAAATATATGTGTCTCTGAGCTATGGGGAAGAAAGTACCAGCAGGACTCTGAATGACAGATCCTTTCCAGAAAGGAAGCACTGCCTTTTCCAGTTCTGAGCACCCAAAGTCTCCCACTGATCAGACCATCTCTGAGCCCTGGCTCATTCTCAGGTTAGCATGCAAAGGGGCTCTGCAATCTTAGGTCCCTGGCCCCCATGACCTTGGATCATTTCCAGCTCCCCACCCTCTATGCAGCATCTGACTCCCTCTATTTCTTCAAAGACCTCCCTGGCCTTCCAGCTCCTTAGCCCAACTCTTGCCCTGATTCACCCACCCAAGTGAACCCTGCTTGTGTGTCATCCCCTTGGGCTGCCTTTCTGCAGCCTGGCTCACCTCGCACCCCTAGCTCCGGCTCCCTCCTCCCAGAAGCCTTCTGGGCCACAGCAAGCAGCCCATGAGTTACAGCCAGCACCCTGCTTCACTCTCACCCTGCACACTGTTCAGTTCACTTTTCCACTCTGCTCTCCCACCTCACACTCCTTTTTTCCTCCTCCACTTTGCCCTTTACTTTCTGGCTTTTCTCACCACTTTCAGGCCTTTGTTGTTGCTGCCAGCATTATTTAATCCCACTGAATCTCTAAGCTAAGGAAGTTGCTGGCCTCTGATACAGATATATAGACAATCATGGGTTTATTTCCTTCTTTATTTACTCTTTGATTTGTTGTTTTTGTTGACTCGTTTCATTTCCAAGAAACTAAGGACTTTCCCTGTTTCTCATCTTCGAAACCCTCAGAGCAACCCAAATAAACTCCTTTCACTCTTCATCTTGCTAGCAAGGTGGAAAAGTTGACTTTGTACACCGAGAGGACAGGGCAGCTCTAAAGCAGAGGAGGAAAGGAATTTCTAAACTGAAATTACCACTGCCTCTGGTAGACTCAGGTAAAGACAATCAAAGGACAATGACTCAACCTCAGAGTAATGGTACTGACTGACTCCTGGAAATTCCCATCCATTCCCCCTCTCCACAATCTGGTTGGACCTTCCAGTATTTTTTTCTCACCCCTCTGCCCTGCATATTTGCCCCAAACCCTCCCTCCTGAGCCTTGGTCCCCTCCTCAAGCACTTTATAAGGCTAAATGCCCTCTTTCCTCCTTCAGCTATCCACTGACCTCCATCCCACCTAACCCTCACATGGATCCCCACACTGCAAGTGCTCTGATAACCTTCACAGTTACAAGTCTGCCTACCTGTGGGACCCTTTGCAGTCCCCAGTCACTCATCACCATTAAATGCACAGGCTGATGACAACTCGGGCATCTATAAACTGGGGGCAGGGGATAAAAATAAAAATAAAGGAATATATGCTCCACAGATAAGTCGTGCCATGAGGAAAATATCTGACAAATCCTAATGTGGAATAACTTCTAAGGCACCTGGCCTGGTTATCTTTAAATATCAGTATAATAAAAATAAATGAATAGAGGTGGTGGATAGAGGATGGTTAATGGGCACAGGGGTGCAACTGGATGCTAGGAATAACTTCTAATGTGCTATAACACCATGGGAAAACTACTGCTGACATCAGCTTATTCTATATTTCAAAAGAGCTAGTAGAGGAGATTCTGAGTGTTTCCAACACAAAGAAATAGTAAATGTTGGAGGTATGGATATGCCAACTACGACCACTGCACATTGCATACCGAACTATCATCTTGTACCCCATAAACGTGCATAATTACCATGTCAACTAAACATAAAATATACTTTAAAAAATAAAAGAATGAATAACTAAGAACTCTTTCAGATCAAAACAGACTCAAGAGAGTTAACCAAAAGCAATGTGCCAATTTTGACTGGAGCTTGGTTTGGAAAAAAAAAGAAAACATGTACAAGTACACTTTTGGGACAATTATAATATGGCTTAAGTGTTAAGTAATAGTATGGAATCACTGGATTATAAGAATTTCTGATGGGAACGTGATAATAGTACTATTGGTATCTAAGACTTCTTCAGAGATGCAGGCTGATGCATTTTAGTGGCAAAGTGTCAAGATACTTGCAATTTAAAATAGACTAACAACATAATATAAATATATATATATATATATAACTACAGCAAATTGCTAATGCTTATTAAATCTAAATCAAGAATTTATGGATAGGATACAATTCTTTTAACTTTTCTGGGCATATAAATTTTGCAAAATAAAAAAATTAAAGGGAAAAAAGAATAGATGCTCCAAATGCCTGTCATGTCCCTCTGTACCTATGTACATTGCAACAGAGCAGATCAGGCAAGCAGAAAAGAATTTGTGAAGTCTCCTTAGCTTGGGCAAGTATGTCATGAGACTTTGCTTTTTTGCAGTGGATATGCCTACTAACGTTCTTTAGGTGCCCAGAAAGAAAAAAGCTGGCCTCACCACACAATTAATGACAGCTGGGTGCTGTGCTCTTTAGATTAGGTAACAGCAGGGAACCTGGAAATAAGGCATAGCCAGTGTTCATCTACAAAGCATGTGATATCCTTAAGGGACGAGCACAGAATATAAAGCATGCCCGTGTTTACTTGTGCAAAGCTCTAGACTTGTTTTGCTCACACTTGAGATGTCTCAGACCCCAGGTCCCAGGGAGACAGGGACAACATCTACCAAAATCATTGCTCATCCCCCAGCATGACACCATAGCCAAATAAATATTTAACATGGCAATAAAAAGGGGATGGTGATGATGTTGTGAAATGAGCATGTGCCTGACAGAGAAGCAGTCCACACCCTGAAACCCCAAAATCTTGGAAGGCTTTGATGCTGCTCCTGGTGACATTCGGCGTGGCCGGTCTGGCCCTGTTACCCGCAGATCCTCCTCATGGAGCTGCTCCATGTACTCCAGCAACTGCTCTTTCTCCTGCTCCCGCTGCTCCGCAAGCAGCGAGCGCTCCTCCTGGTTCTTTTCCATCTGCTCCACAATGTGTCGTCTTCCTCTGGGAAGGAACAGTGACACGGTGTTACAGATACCAAGGGTCCAAGTCTCTTTACTCCAACCACCATCTAAATAACTCCCAAGATAGGAGGCTTCACAGGGACAGTTTGGCAGGAGCCCCTTTGTACATTCACAGTGGGACCTTAATTCTTGTGTCTTACTGCCAGATACCTCTGAACCACCAGTGGTGGGTACAAGCGTGACCACCCCACTGGGCAGCATAGGACAGTTCCATTGGGTAGAATGAGTTTCTCAAATCCTACCTCTTCCCAAGTCTTTTCTGAGTATGGGAACCAGCTTCGTGAAGTTTTGCAGAATCACAAGGCCTAGGGCTTCTAATTCCTCCTGTACATCTGCTATCACTTGCCTCTACCTCCTCTGACAACTGTTTTGCTTATATCTTCAGCTATGTTTAAATTAGCCCACTACTGGGCAACAGGGCTGAGACTGAGGAAGTCTCTCAGTCAGGTGAGTGACCCCTAGCCTGAGTCAAGAGCCAGAGACTGGGTCTACAGTGTTACCAGTAACACCGTGCGTGTGCCTGGGATGTCAGTAAATTTGGGAGCATCTAGACCCCGTGACATCAGTAAAAGCCAGAAGAATGACAGAAGACAAGATTTGGAAAGACACAGGGGAAAGCGCATAGGCTTCTCTTTCAGAAGGAGGACTTCCTTGGCTTCTAACTCCAGGGCCAATGAACCTGAAAGCAGCCCTCAGTTCAATATAAGGACCAGGTCAAGTCATTAGAATTGCCTAATAAGGCAGGGATATTTCCTGCATTGGAGCTGCTCACGCAGAGGGTACACAACCACTTTGACTGGAAGCCTTCTGCAGCCTACTGGGCTCCTACCAGAACCACAGAGATGCATGGTTCAGGGTAACCAAAACAGCTGGGGAGTAGTAAGAAGACTGCTCCTATAGGTAATTCATATATCGTGTGGCTGGTGTTCTAACTCCAGGACACTATGGTTCTGTAATTTATCAACTGTGGGACTTGTCCTGTTCTGAAAAACGAAGGGCGAGAGACACTGAATTTATTCACTCTAATGCAAAGTGAGCACCCACTACAGGACAAACACTCTGCTAGGGCCTTGGGTTTCAGGATGGAATGACACAGCCCCTGTCCTTTACAAGCTCCAAGCTAGTGAGGCTTGAGAAGAAACAACATTCCAAGAAGAGGAGCATGAGAGTGACAGGGGATAGAGGAGTAGCCTGCCTGAAGTGAGGCAGCCTTCTCAGAGGTGACAGCACAGCCACATACCATGGGAAGGAAAAACATTTTCCCAGAGGAAAAGGAAAGAGAATGATATTCCAAACAGAGGGAAGCTGTGACGAGGCCTAGCATGCAGGGAAAAGAGGCAAGTGTAGAGTGGATGGCAGAGAGTGGTGAGAAAGGAGACTGAACTGGGGCCAGATTGAGAAGCACTTATCATGATCGTGAAAAGGAGCTTCAAAGTTCTGTGACTCTCTGCACCCTTTGTAGGGGACAGTAGGTGGTGACAATACCCAAATCTCATCCCTCTTTGCTAGGCTACAGGGACCTAAAGGCACTCAGAAATGACTTAGAGAGGGAAACATAAAGCAGCACATCTTTACCGTATTCTTTCCTCCCTCCTCTTCCTGTCTAACTCCTCCTGCCTTTGAATGGATTTCTGCCGCTCCACTTCCATCATCTGATCCAACCGCTTCTCCTCAGAATCCAGCTCTTTCTGTATCTGCTGCTTCTCCAGGATCTGGGCATCCCGGATGGCATGGCACTTGGCATTGAGGAT
The DNA here is from genome assembly GCA_004027295.1 of Dolichotis patagonum. NCBI lineage: Eukaryota > Metazoa > Chordata > Mammalia > Rodentia > Caviidae > Dolichotis > Dolichotis patagonum. Next base: position 72,849 of record PVJX010002774.1, read on the forward strand.
AATCTAGAAAGTGGGGAAAAAATTGTGGCACTAGGCCTGAGGGCAAAGCTAGGGAAAGACACACTGTAGGTGTGTGGAAGCTTGTAGAGGAAGAAGGAGAGCAAATACCCCTAAGTGTGCTGGAAAAATGTGGGGCTGCTCACAATTCCAGAGAACCAAAATCATTCAGTAGTTTGCCCTCCTCTTTAGTCTAGTGCAGCTCAAACATCTATTGGGGTCTTACTATATGACAACCTCTGTGCACAAAGAAAATCAGCATCTTTTGGGGTAATAGGTGCTTGGAGGGTAATGGATTACCCTTTTGAATATGATGAAAGTTATGAGCCCTCTCTTTCATAAAATTTACCTACATAAATACACAGGGAATTTCCAGATAGCTTCTAAGGCTCATGGTCCCACTTAGGAATCCATGAACGCCAAATTAAGCTCAGGGGAGCTAAGACTCCTACAGAGGCCACACCACTAGACTGATGAACTGGAAGAGCCCAACATGACACAAAAAGGGACAAAACCATGCATGGGTCCATCATAGGCATGAAAGCTATTCAAGGCATTAAAGCTCTAGAAAAGAAATGGAGGTATAAGCAGGAAAGATTTACCTACGAAATCAGAGATGAAAGGAGTCAGCATGTTTCACTTGTTCGGAAGAGAACCACACACAAATGAATTACAAAACAGAATTTCAAATGACTGCCTAGTCTTTATGTGCTCTGCTAAAAGAAGCACTCTGGGCTGAAGTCAAAACAAATCCTATTGCCTGCACCACCATCGGTGAACAGAATTGACCTAGCAGGATAAAAATAAAAGCAATATCCTTACACTTATTTCTCAATCACAATCCACAAGGCTCTCCCAGATTTTAGCTTATTTAATCTTGCCCACAGTTCTGCTACATTAGGGTCACAACTTTCATTTTACAAATGAAGGAAATAAGGCTCAGGGAGGGCAAGTGATTTGCCCAGGGTAACACACCAAGCAGTGGCAAAGCCTGTCCTCAATGATCACAGCAACGAGAGTGGCAGATCCAGCTCTCCCCGTGCCCCACCTAGCCTAGCTCACCCTTCTCCCGCTCCCACCAGTCCCTCATCTGGTCCAGGGTGTGACTGAGAGGAGGGAGAGGGTGCGGCAGCAGTCCTCAGAAGGAGGGCAGAAAGGAAGAGGCCCACCTTGTTGATGTCCTTGAGCTCCTCTTCCTGCTCCATGCGCAGCTTATTGGCTCTCTGCAGAAGGTCCTGGGCCCGCTCCTTGGCCTCCTCCTCCAGGTCACTGAGCTTCTTGTTGCTCTTCCGTGCCATTTCCTTCTGTTTCATGATCTTCTTGCGTGTGGACACCGCATCCTAAGGGAGGGCAGACTGGGTCTGGTCCTGGGCACTAGCCTGGCTGCCCAGATGACCCACTATGACTTGACCTTGGCTGTGAGGTTTCCCAGCCTGGCATTCTCCTCACTCTCCCTTTGGCCTGAGAAGTCCCCCATCTTAGGTATTCCTCTGTTTTCACTCTGCAACATTTCTTCATTCACTACACATTCATGCCTTGCTTCAGAATCCCCTAAGGAAGTGGAGTCCCCATGGTTGCAAGAAGCTAACCTCCCCAGGAGCGTTTCTAATCTGCCACCCCTCTGCAGGGCTGGGTCTTGGGGAGAGTAACTACCACAATGGCTTCCTTCTCCTTCTTGAAAGCCTGATCCCGGGCGTCCAGCTCTTCTCTGGTCAGAACATGGGAAGCCCTTTTGATCCGCTCAAACTCCTCAGAGCTGATGATCAGTGATTCCCCTGAGGGGTCCTCTGTGGGAACACTGACATGGGAAGAAACCGAGTTACAGAGGAGACAAGGGGAATCCTGGGCCCCTTGCTGGGAGTCACCACACCATGGCAACCCTGCTGTGTGAACCCAGCCAGAAAGGAGAGGCTGCAACTGCATGGAGGTTGGAGGTTGGGGGTGGACACCACCAGGTGAAAATCAAGTAAACATTTGCTGGGTATGATAGCACATGCCTGTAATCCTAGCACTTATGGTGCTGAGGCAGGAGGATCACTGTGAGTTCTAGAACAGCCTAGGGTACATAGTGAGTTCTAGGCCAGCCTGAACTACATAGCGAGACCCTGTCTCAAAAAACCAAAATAAAATAAGAATGCTAGCACCTTAAAGAGAGAGAGAGACAGACAGACAGACAGATGGAGAGACAAAAAGACAGAGAGAGAGAGAGAGATCGTAGTCAGGTGTGTTGGCCATACCTATAATCCCAGCACTCTAGGAAGCTGAAGCAGGAGGATCATAAGGTCGATCCTACCTGGGACAGCTTAGTGACTTAGGGGAGACCTTGTCTCAAAAAATTAAAAAAGGACTGGGGACGTAGCTCAGTATGAAAGCCCTAGCTTCAATACCCTCACTCCAAAAAAAGTAGAAAGAGAGAGAGAGTAAATCCTTGTTCTCTGAAGTCCAGCTCACATGCTCCCTTCTCTGTGCAGCTGTCTTTGATCTTCCCCTGTGTTCCTGCATGCCACCCAATCACCAGGCCCACACATCACCTCCTCCTCTGACCCCCACCACGCCCTGTTCCTACTGCCTGTTCCATGGCTGATGGTGCAGGCCCTACTTCCTTTACAAGCTCCTTCAGGTTACAGACTCTGTCTAACTACACTGCAGTCTCTGGCACGGTACGTGGCCTTGAGTAAGCCCTCCAAGCAAAGCTGTTGAAGCGAACTTTAAAAATAGATTATTCCTGATGACATTAAAAATAAAAAAGGCAAGAAGACGCCAGACAAGATTGAAATGGATGCTAGTGAGAAATCTAAACATCCCTGTCCGTCCAGCTAGAGAGAAGCTTTTTGAACCCTAAATACTAATTAAAATCTCTGATCAACAATTGCTGGAGACATGTCCATTGACCTCTCCTGGTAGCTGCCCAACGCATTCAACAAATCTATAGGTAATTATAATGATTACAAACAAATGACACACATTAAAGATGGGGGAAGGTGCAGTCGGGGGGTGGGAATAAAGCTGCTTCTGGGTGAGGCAGTTTAACAGGTGTATAGCAGTAAGACGCAGATGGTCAGAGACAGGAAGTGAAACCTCATCTAATAAAAGTAGTGTGCGATGGGGGGAGGGGTTGTCCATGAGGTAGACAGAACCAGTAAGTGAACTTGAGCCTCAGCCAGGATAATTGCCGTTTACCAAGTGGTATGGCATAAATAGCCTGGGATAAGGAGTAAGAGATCTCAAGACCTCAAAAATGACCAGCAGTTGGGGCCAAAGCATCTATGCAGGGAGTCTACCCCACAAAGGAACTGTTCTCCAGCCCCAAACCTGGCTGCATGGCTGCTGACCACATCTGACTTGACGGGGCTTAACAGGAAGCTACAGCCAATCCCAGTTTCTGCACTATGTACCGGCCAACCTCTCCAGTTTATGCCACAGGCAGCAGTTTCTGGGGATTTGCATTTTTAGCTGGTGGAGTGAGGGTTGAAAGAACTGTTACAGAGAAGGGAGCACTAATGTAAGAGTAAACCCCAGAGCAGGGCGGGCCTTTTCACACCTTGCTGAGTCCAATTGGCTTCAAGGCCTCTGGAGTCCATGCAGGCAAAACACAAAGCTGAGCTAGGAGTCCCTGTGAATTTCCCTTGATAGCCTCAGACTCTAGGGCGAATTAGTACCTGGTCAGTTTTGCTTTGCTTGGGATTTTTGATACAGCCAAAAGGAAGTGAATCATCTGGATTGCCTCCCTTTACCAACTGCATCAATAGGAGCTTAGCCAGGACCCTCTGAGTATTCCCTCTGCTGCCTCTCAGATCCCACAGGCAGCCAGAAGACAGGGAAGAGAAAGAGGCCAGAAGCGACGGACAATGGCAACAACACAGACAAGGTGAGAAGTAAGAGAGGCCAGGACAAGAAAGAACATGAAACAAAATGGGAGGACTGCTTAGGAAAGAAACAGCAACTGGACCAACAGAATGAAAGCAGACAAGTGTCCCCAGCTTCCCGCAAACTCCTCAGGGGTAGTGCAGGCTGAGGAAGGGAGGCCTGGGCTTGCAACCTTGCAGACTCACATGAGTTCTCGCACCATGTCCCTGGTGATGAGCTGGATGGTCTCTGGCTTGTGGTCCAGGCCCAGGCCAGTGAGAGTTTTCCGGATAGTATGCTTATCTCGCAGCAGCACAATGGGGCTGTCACTCTGGCCTTGGGATGGGGACTAGGAGGTGGAAAAGACAGCTTAAAATCTGTTCACCCAGTCTTTGCTGCTCAGCCTTCACTTCAAGTGTAGCCTCCCTTCTCTGGTCTCGCACCCCATACGGCAAAGGGGAGGCTGGTGGAGCCCAGCATGTGGGGTGACCGTGAGTAGCCAGTGCTGGGAAAGCCACTGGACCTCTCTGCTGGAACAAGGCTGCAGGTGCTCTGTGCTGACCCACTCTTCCCAAAACAAGACCTCTTATTCTCCTGTACATATTCCCCACAGAATGGGAGAAACAGTTGTCAGGGGATGGTCAGTGTGTGTCTCTCTCCACTTTAAAAAAAAATCACAAAGAATGAAAAGCAGATCTTTGGTTTCCAGGTCTTCATCGCTCCATGAAAGTTTCTCCTTTCTCACAGAAGGAATAATTTTCTCCCATGGACTACACTTGAGTCTGAAGCAATACAACTTGTTAATATAATCTATGATATCTTAGTTTTTAATCCTTACAAGTAAATTTTAAAAGCTGTATTGAGGGAGTTAGATATAGCTGAATGACCTTGAGGTGATCTGTCCTTAAACTTGATGAGAAGTCAGTGAGTTAGAAGTCAGCGTGAGGAATACACATTATATGTGTGGGTTTGTTTTTTTATAAATTTCGGGCCATGAAGGAGTTAGATAACAAGAAATGCAATCACTTATTTCAGAGATGGTCTACACACAAGAGAGACTTCCTGTATCCTTGAAGTCACTGGGACCCTGGCTGGAGGCAAGGGTGTGTCCTTACCTACCTGAGGGCATCCCTTGGCCCTCTGTCCCCTAAGTGCTGCTGCCACCTGCTGCCCATCTCTACCTCCAGGCGGACACCAGTCAGTCACGCCACAGGCCACTTCTGCCCCCTACTGCCAGCTGAAGAACTTCCAGACACTCACCCACACGGAAGCATTGTCCTGATGCTGTTCATCAGTCTCCTGCACACTCCCCTTTTCCAGAATTCTATTCCCTTTGATTAGAAAACACCTGGACCCACCCCAGAAAGTGTCTGCAAATGAAACTGAACTTGATTTTCCTTCTTCCTAACAGGAAAACTGCAGCCAAATGGGAGTCTTCTAAACAAAAAAACATGCCCATCTTTAAGCCCCTGGAAAATCCTCTTCCACTCATAGAGAAGTTAGCAATGAGCAGAGACAGACATCAGCTGTCTGCTCCTCAACTTACCCTCTGCCAAGGGTCCCCACATCACCACTGCGATCTTTCTTCCCCTCTCTTCGCTCCCTCACTCTCTCACTACCCTGCTATTCATGCCTCATTCTCTCTCCTTCCCTTTTTCTCTTCTTTCTTACCTCTTGAACTTCATGTGAAATTCATGGTTTTGAATTTTCCAAACCAATTCTCTACTTCTGCTTTTCTTGATTAAAAGAATCAAATATATATCCATCAACTGATGCATGGACAAAGAAAATATGGAATTTATACACAATGGAGTACTATTCCGCTACAAAGAGGAATAAACGTGAGTCATTTGTAGAAAAATGGATACACCTTGAGATCATAATGTTAAGTGAAATAAATCATACACACATGCTTAAAGAGCACATGATTCTGAGTTCCATTCCAGTACCAAAAACAGTGCATGATTCTTCCTATATGAGAAACCCAAAGAATAAATAAATTGAAGAACAAAATGCAAGATAAATAATAAGAAGCAAGGAGAGCTTTTGCAAATGGAAAGAGAATCAAGAGATAGAAGGAGGGAGAAGGGAGTAAAGAGAGAGTATAAGAAGAATTAAGATGTGTTACGTACATTTACCAACTCCCCACAACAAATGCAATCATTATGTACTGCAAACATGGACTGATAAAAATTTTTAAATTTTAAAGGCGTTGTCAGCCTCTTAGTCTGAATGAGACCTGCAAACAAAGACCTGCTTATTGCCCAAACCTAAGTCATTGTTCCAGCTGATCTAATGGGACAAGAGGTCATCTTTACTGCGCTCTGATGCTCTTCTCTCAGGGTGACTGTGTTGGCCAGCTGGGCCTACTGGCCCTCGGAGGTTTTCATCCCTGGCTTCCCCTGAGCTCCCTTCAACATTACACCAGAGTTTAAATTCCGTGAAGACTGAGGGCTTCAGAGGAACAGGAATCCAGGTGCCCTGTTCACCCTGGCCAGGGGCCTCAGAATTCCCCCTATATCTCTGACCTACAAGAGTGAGCGTAGTGACTTGGCCAGTACAAGCTCTGTCCTGAGCCACAGTGGTCTGGGCTCTGCCTCCAGGTGAGAGGTACCTGAAGGGGCTTGCTAAGGGTTACCTTGACACCTCCAAAGAGGCTCTCATCCACCTCAGAGTTCATGGCTTTGGTTCGATAGCGAGATCTATTTCTCGATCTGTTGGAAGCAGTAGAAGAGGCGCTCAGGATACCATTTGTGCTCAGCAGCTGCAGGAAGAGGCAGAAAGTCCTATCAATCCAGAGGTCATCAATACAGAGAGGCATCCAGACACCAGCAAACCCTTCTCCAGTCCCTGCTGGGACCAGGCAGGTGGGCATGTGAGAAAACCACCTAGGGAAAGACCTCTGTGAGCTCTGAAACACAGGGACAAAGAGAAACAAGTGGACAGTATTCTTACAGAAACAGGGGAGTCCCTTGGCAGGATGAAGCATATAATCCCTGCAAAAGAACCGTTTCTATAGTCTCAGAAGCTGAGGAAGACTGAATTGGTCATGAAGCATAGAAGGAAGAACAAGGAAATGGAAATGGCAGAGGGAGAGGAGCAAACCCAGATCACCTCCCCAGGAATATATACTGTCCTTGCCACCAGTCTTCTCAGCCTGAACTGCAGGACCCCTTCACAAATGACATACTGCTTGACCTCCTTCGGGTCTTACAGTCTCACAAGGACATGATGGAGACCAGAGGATAGAAAGGATGTAGAGGTGCTTTGACCACTGTTTGGCACGTGGTTGAGAACTGTATGCCATGAATGATTAGCAGTTACAATCAGGCACACAGTTAACAGGTTCCTAAAATCCACTATGTGACTCTTCGCCTCTCATCACTCCTTTAGTGTGCACTAGTCATCTAATCCTCAGAAACTGTCAATGTTTGACAAATTCATCCAACTAATTGTTGTGGGTGGAAGGGCTCATCTTCAATAACAGAAGTCAAAATCACCAGGTACTTCCCTTCCCACGTGGGCAAGAGACACAAACTGAGCCAGTGCAGTCACCCCAACCTGAGAACAACTAGAGAACAAGAAGCAGAACAAGGAAATCCTTCATGTCATAGCCAGCATCTGAGGTGACAGTGATAAGCAGACCAGCAGTACCATGCATCCAAAGCTGGCAATTCTGAGGGACAGCCATGCATCAATGAGCCTGACCAAATCCATTCTTGGTTTTGACTTTGGCCTTGTTTCCAGCTGCAGAGCCTGCCTTTGTTCATATGCCCCAAACCTAGTTGGTGTAAACTCTTCTCAAAAATCCTCTCAGAGCATTCCATTCTGTGTGAATTCAAGTCTGGCTCTGTTGTTTATAACCAAGAACCTAAATAATACACCCTCCATTCCCAAAAGTCATTCCAACTTCAGCTTTGTCCCAAGAGTAGAAAGTCTATCCCCAGGAAGTAGTTTCTGCAAAGACTTTCAGACAGCTCCAGGCTTAATGTAAAGCTGAATCAAACCTCACTTTGCAGGCATTCACACCACCCTCCCAAGGTCTGTAATCTGGGCTACCTTGGAGGGATGGGTTGGGGACATTGGGTCCCTCAGTGCCTGGGAATCAGCAGCCATCAAGGGAACAGGGTAAACAGAAATGGAGTGTGCATTCCAGGTCACTAAACACTGGCCAGTGTTTTGAAAGCTCTCTCTGATCTGCCATTACCAACCAGACCCCCGCAGCACCTGTTCCACCTGTATCAGGTTTTCACACTAAATTGGACAATTATTCTCCAGCTGGCTGTGTTCTGAACAATGAGCACTGCTGTGTGTGCCTCTCCCTTGCTGCCCAACATAGTCAGCAAAAGGCTTACAAGAGGAAGCCTCCCTTTACATCCTCAGTCAGCCCAATACAGAAAAGCAGAAAAGCTTGGATTTATTACAAGGTAAATATAGCAGCTCCAAGGATGCCTAATAACAGTCTCTGAAGGGTTATTATATGGTGGGTGGTGAGCAACTGCTCCCCTTCCTACCAAAAATAGAATAAGAGGAAATGAACAGAAACTGCAGTAGGTGGAATTGAGGCTAAACATTGGGAATAGCTGGAAAAGATGGGAGGCTCTGGACCACGAGGGAGGATGATGTGAGTTCTGTGTTCTCAGTGTCTGGCACCTAGGAGCAACCCAGCAGGCATCTGATGAAGAACAATGAAAGAGACTGGGCAAGATGAACAACTGTCTAGACTGAGATAGGTGTCTTTTGGGGACACAGCTGCCCAACTCCAAGTCACTCCACCATTCCACATTTTCCAGCTCACGTACATGGTCTGCAATGTGGATAATAATGTATGGTAAAGGGCTTGGGAGTACAGATGGAAAGTATTATTACTGTTTTACATTTGCTTTCCTATGTCCCTTCAAGGGCTCCTACAGGTTTTTTCCCTTGCATGAGGATGTCCGCCACACTGCAGGTCCCTAGGGCTGAACTGCATCTTCTCTTTCCGGGCCCCTGGTACTCAGGTCAGGAGGACTTCACCACAGGAAATAATCGACTGCCTGAGCCTCGAAGTCAGAACAGGGGAAGGAAAAGAGATGACCACAGAAAAGTGGCCACTGGGCAGGACAGAGGGAAGCTCTGAGCTCCAGGGTTGGGTGTCTGAGAAACCTCATTTGGGAACTGCTGACTTTAAAGCCACAAGCCTTACCCTAGGGTTAGAATAACCAGTTTTGCCAAAAATAACAAAAAGGACTAGGGAGGTCACTGTGTAAATGTACTAGACAAAAATGAAGCACCAAGCAGTAATGGAAAGTTGGATCCTTCTGGACCGGAAGCAGTAGCCAAGAGGCTCTTTTAAGAGGTGGTTTTATTTCTTGCATGACCAAATAAGTATTGCCTAGAAGCTAAGCATTGGCTGGACAGCAGCTCACCTAATCCTGCCTGGGGAGAGGTAGCTCCTCAAGGAAAAGCAACTCTCCTTAGCTCCAAATAGCTGAGGAGGAAAAGGAGGCTGGGAAAGACACAGACTGGGGACCGACAGACGCCAGTCTTGCCTTGATATATTCATCATGGTGACTAAGTCACTTCCACCACACACACACACACACACACACACACTACATAGTGCTGATAATTGGACCCAGGGCCTCCTGCATGCTAGGTAATTACTCTGCCACTAAGCTATACCTCCAGGGCTTGCCCCTCTCTTCATAGACAGCTCTTCTCCAGAGCACAAGAATCTGACCAGAGCTGGAGGCTCCAAGAGAGACTCCAATACAGAAAAATTCACTGGTCAAATGGATGAAGATATTGACTTAAAGAAAATATATTCTATTCTTGGTATGGTTGCATATACCTGTAATCCCAGCCCTCTGGGAGGCTGAGCCAGGACAATCACAAGTCTGAACCTAGTCTGGGCAACTTAGTGAATTAGTGAGATCCTGTCTCAAAATAAAAAACAAATAAAGGACTCTGAAATTTGGCTCAGTGCAAAGGCTCTAGGTTCAGTCCCTAGTCATGAAAAAGGGGGAAAAAGGAGCAAAAAAACCCCAGTACATTCTAAAATAAATAAAGTGCATTCTAACAAAGATATAGGGATTCCTGTGAAAATATTTGTGGCACGGAAAGAATCTTCACCAAACTATTTAACAGTAATTTTAAACAAGCTTTACCATCTTAGAATGCTTCTTATACTGAGGTAATTTTCTGCCATGGTAGGTAACTTTATAACCAGGAAGAATAATAAAAAGTATTTTTAGTTGAAAACAAAGCATAACAAACAGCAGGCCTACAGGAGAGTGTGGCCTATAAAAACCACAGCGCTATATTTGCCAGAATGTTTAGCTGAAACCCAGCAAGAGAAAGCTGGATCAGGACTGGAAGAGATAGGTGTGGAGTTTCCCTGACGTAAATCCAACACCTGTCGGCAGAACAAAAACAAAGGTTTGTCCTTTCCTACGTGTCCTCCCCACGCTGGGATCTGGTTCCTCTTTTGCATACAGAATCACTCTAAGCTGGAAATTCAGGCTTCCAATTCTTTGCCTGGTTCTATTTCCCTTTCTGTGGACTTTAATTACTAAAAAGATGAAAACAGCTATATACTCGGTCCTTTGCCTTTTTCTCTGAGTGAGAAATTATTCTCTTTCTTCAAATGGACCAGGTTGTCAACTGTAGGATGCCACTGGAACCTGACACCCTAGTCAGTACTGAGGTCCTGTCCCTCCTTCTGCTATTAGTCATTATTTTTGTCAGAGTCCTGGGAGCCTGCCTAATTATGAGCCTCACCACCACCACCACCACTACCGCCACCACCTCTTCTCACTCTTCCATGCTCTTAAAAGCCAGTGAGTAGCCGGTGTGGCGGCTCATATCCCAGCACTCGGGAAGCCCAGGCAGGAGGATCTTTGCAAGTTAGAGCCCAGCCTGGGCCACAAAGTGAGCTCAAGACAGCCTGAACTGCATAGTGAGACTCTGTCTCAAAAAGACCAAAAACATAAAAAACAAAAAGCCAGTGAGTAGCACTAATATGCACCCACACCCTACCAGTGATCACTGGGACCCACTACTTCTCCAATATGCTCAGTTTTGCCCAAGGGACTGCACAAGGATTCAGCCAGCTGCCCAAATGCCTGCCGTGATTGGCCCATTGGGTGGAATTCCTGATCTGGGTGCCCTGTAGCCAAAAATCTAATTAAATTAAACCTTATTGATTCATGAGGGCTTTAGAAATAGAAAACTTTAAAACAGGAGAAAAAGGGAGCTCATGTTTACCATACACCCTCAGATGTCAGGTGTGATACCAGATCCTCACCGCATATCCACACCACTGTGCTGAAGGGAGAGTAGATGCAGAATCAAATAAAAAGCATGCCCAGCAGGGGACCCTGACTGCTACACTTCAGGGAGTTCTCAAAAGCTGGGAACTGCTCTTTGTCGGAGACTTATTTCTTAACTAACAAAGTTCTTGAGAAACTCATTAAGTCCCAGAGAAGCAGTGCAGCCTCTGACATGTGCCTGCAAGTACACCCAAGAGCCACCTTTGTCACCTGGTTTTTCCAGACATTCTACAGTTAATTCCTATAACCACCAGCTCTAACACCTACCCTCCTTCTCACCCCATCCCTCAGGGCCCCGTGCGCTCAGTTGAGGTAGCTCCTTCGAGACTCTTTGCAGGCCTTGCTGGTCTTCAGTGACTTCAAGGTCCCTGCAGTCCTCCCCTGCCCAGGGAACCTCAAGCCTGCCAGTCCTGTACCAGTCTCTCGCCAGGGCCTTGAAAACATGGGACCCACCTCATTCATATATTTATGAATTCATTCTTTCACAGTTGTTTGTTGAGTACCCACCCACCAAGTGACTCAAAGCCCTGCTAACAGATGAGAAAACTGAGGCTCGGGGACACCAGATGATGTGCCCAGGGTCACCCTGCTACTTAATACCAGAACAGGTACAATAACCCATGACCTGGCCTCCTCATCAGAGTTCTTCAACACATCACATCCCACAATCTCGTCAGCGGAGGCCAGACTGAAGGGATGGGAGAGGCTGGGACACCATTCTGTCTCTGCCTCGCTTCACTTCACACTGTCAATCCCTGAGGACACCACCCCTAGTTCCTCTTTTGAACTCCCCTCTAAAGCTCCTTTGCTTTTTCTATGGCTGTCCTCCCCACCCCAGGCTTCCTGACCGCAGATGCAACTTTTGCCCTCCCTCAACCTCTACTTCACCCCCTCTGAAACCCGCCCCAATTCACGACACTGGGCTAGGGCTGCCCGGAGCCTCACCATCTCGACGCCTTGGTCACCAGCACAACCGCAAGGACCGGGATGTTGACGCGCTGCTATAGCAACGGCAGCCGCGTTTTCCGGCCTGGCCCCGCCCCTCCCAGTTCTCGCCGCTGTGTCCGGACTGATCCTTTAGAAACGCAACCTGCTCCCCCGCCTCCCTTCTCGGGACTCGTTCGAGAACTCGAGCGTTGAAATGTGGGACCTGCTCGCCACGCCCCGCTCTTCACTGACTTCAACTGCAGTTTTGAGTCACGACTCAAACCCTAAAGGGCTTACCTAGGGCTCAGAGGAACCTAACTGCCAGGGGCCCTAAAATCCAGGCCCAGGATCACAGTTTTCCCCAAACACCACCTCTACCTTAAATTGCTGTGGCTACCAATGCCCCAGGAAGCAGGAGGAGCCAGGCCAAATCCAGGAGTATTCAATTGTAAAGAAACAGGCAGTATTAGAACAAATTTCACAACTGCAGGGAATCTGGTTAGACTATGAAAACTTCCCTGGCCTGAGGATGTATATGCAGTTTCAGAAACAGTTCCTTAAAAGTGGCCTTGGACTTCCTGCTCTGAGCTCTGGGAAAGCCTATTATACTGCAAGGTGAAATTAAAATAAAAGTAAACGTTGTAAGCCTTACCTTAGACTACCTAAAATCGAAATCCTGGAGCCAACTTTGGGGAACTTGCCTTTTAACACTTCCTAGTTTGTATGTTTTCAGGTGTATGCTTTCCCTAATTTAGTTGGGCTCTTGTACCCCCTAACCTGCAAAAAGAGACTGAAGCTGGCCTAGAGAGTCAGTCTGCTAACTCCTAGCCTCACAAGGCAACCCCACCCCACCCCCACTGCCCAGGACTGAATGTTCTTCTTTGGTGTTGAACAACTGAGTTCTCCCTGACTCTGTGTCTCTGAGCTACCTCCCACTCCCCCACCTTTCTTCAAACCCCAAGAGCTGTCTCCCTCCTCCCCCACACTGGGGATTGACCCCAGGACCTGGCTAGGTAAGCTGCCAGACACTGGGCTATTTTCCTAGGCAAGAGCAATCGCTGAACATTATTCCAATTTAAGCATTCAAGGCTGGAGGTGGCACAGGTGGAGAAAGTGAGGCAGGGTCACCGCTGTTGCTTCTGAAGAACTTACTTCAGCAGGCTCTACGCTCCTTCCCTAGAATTCCCAGCCCTTCTCTCCTGTGATGCTTGTACTCCCTTCCCTAGAGAGCCCCCACTGAGCTGGCAGCAGGACAATAGGAAGGAGGAAAGGGAGCCCAGTCTTCAGGTGGGTCCGGAGTGAGGGTGGGAGCTCTTCTGCTCCTGGCACCTTCCTCCCCTTGCCTTGGCATCATAGCCTTTTCCCTGCAGCCCAGGGCACAGGGAAGACCTGTAACCGCTCAATGTGGATCAGATGCTTCCTGAAGGTGCTTTACCCAGATCTCAGCCAGATTTTGAGGCAGCTATGCCTACTGCCAAAGAGGACTCTGAAGCCAGAGAGAGAACTGTCCAGACTCAGAGGCTTTACACAAAGCTGTGTCTACTTCCAGGCTTCCTGTCCTGTGGAGCCTCTCTGAGACTCTTGGCAGGGCCCTGAGCAATGTGAGTTCTTTAATCATGTGTTTATGTAACTTTGCAAAAGCAAGTTGATTTAGGGAAACATTTATTTTGGATGTAGCGAAACATGTTTGTACGGTTTCCATCACTTGCACGTATGGTTAAGTCACCGCCTGATGTCGTGATGGAGGAAAGTCTTCCCGGAACACCCCTTCCACCAGTCTACTGCGTGACTTCACTGTGTGTCCAGGCAGCAGAGCACTGGTCCGTTCATCATATGAGTACGTGCTATGATGCTCACCCCCAAAAGGATGGGCCAAGGTGTGAAATGCACAAAGCCAGAAGCCAGTCTGTAAAACAAATTCTAACCACCAATGGTACAAAATTGTGAGGGTTCCATTCTTACCAGTGACTAGTCAAAACGGAAGTTCCTCTGCCCAAACAGAGACACAGTGAACAGTACACATAATTATACACCTCATCAGAGGAGAAGCTGCCTCCAGAGCACCTCACCTGGCTGACTACTTCCGTTTTGCCAACACTGCAACGTTTGCTTCTTGCATTCCTCTCCTGGATATAGTAGCTTAAACATACATGCCTACTTGAGTTTTTCTAAATATAATGAGATGGGCTTTTCCACTTGAAAAGTGTTTAGATTTTATGTAATAGTTTTCTACTGCTGCCTCAACAAATTATTACAGACCTAGTAGCTTCAAACAAAGCCAATTTAGTAGAGTTCTACAGTTTGACACCGGTCTCACTGAGCTAAAACCAAGGTGTCAGCAGGGCTGTGTTCCTTCTCTTCTGAAAGTGCCATATTCTTTGGCTAATAGCCCCCTTCTATCCCCTGTGAAGGCAGCATTGGTGCCTGTCTCTGACCATTCTGCAGTGACATTTCCCTCTGCTGGGAAAGGTCCTCTGATTATCAGGACTCTGGTGATTAAATTCAGGCCATGTGGATAATCCAGATCATCTCCCCGTCTCAAGATCCTTCACTTAATCATATCTGCAAAGTCCCTTTTTCCATGGAAGGTAAACATTCACAAATTATGGGAGTAAACAGTGGATATTTGAGCATGGGAGTATTCCGCTGTTACGGTTCAGATATGATGCATCCCCCGAGCTTCGCATGTTAAAGTCTTGATCCCACAGCCATCCAGAGCTGATGGACCTTGGAGAAGCAATCAGCTTTTGAGAGCTCCAGTTTCATCAGTGGACTGATCCATTGATGAGATCATAATTTGATGGTATTACTGGAAGGTGATAGAAATAGGAGATGTGCTTTAGTTAAAGGGAAAAAATAACAGAGTATGACCTTGGTAACTATATCTGATCCCTTCCTCTTTCTGGCTGTTTCTCTCTTCTCTCTGCTTCCTGGCTGACAAAGAAATGAGCAGTTTTGCTTTACCATGCCCTTCTCCCATGATGCTCTGCTATACCATAGGCCTAAAAATAATAGAGCCCACTGATCATGGACTTAAATCCTGATCCAAAATAAATCTTTGCTCCCTTTAAATTGTGTTTTCAGGTGTTTGGTCACAGCAACGAAATGCTGATTAGCACATACTCCTGCCATACTATGCAATATAACAAGGACGTGTTAAGGGCTCTGTAATATATTTTTAAACACTTGGAAGAGAAAAAAAAGATACGCAAATAAATTACTCAGTTAATAGAATATGCCATCCTAAACTTCATTTGAGAATGTCTCTTAAAATTTCAAGAAAATTTCCAGTGAAATTTAACAGATTTCTAATTCAGACACATCAATAGTATATTTTCTTTGTCACCTTTAAGTTTATGTATTTAAAAAATTGACTCAAAATTAGTGATTCATGAAACAAAACTGGTAAAGACAAGCTATGAAATCGTAGAAATGATTTTGAAATTGAGAAGTAAATTGTAGCACAGTTTTCAGGTTATATAAAAAAAGGAATTCAATAAGAGAAACAGATTTTGAGTAGAATAAGTAGGCATTTAGACTGGTGACTCAATTAACAAGGAGAAGAAAATCACATGACCGCATTGAGAGAATATTAAATTTTTTGTTGATTTAACAGAAAACCTCAAAATTGATGGAGAGTACATGAATCCACTAAAATGAGGCCTTACGACACACTGATTAATGAGTGGCATTGATTCAAACATTAATTACTGAATGGTGTAAAACCCTACAACTTGTATAAGAAGGAAATTGGGCCAGGGATTTAGCTCAGTGGCTTAAGCGCCTGCCTGGCAAGAGCAAGGTTGTGAGTTCGATCCCCGGTACCAAAAAAAAAAAATTAATAAATATAAGAAGGAAATTTAGTGCAGATTTTCACAAATTTGACAACAGTTATAAAAACTGACATGATTTTGCCCACAATACACTGTGAAATAAAGCACCTTAATCTGTCAATAATAATAAAAGTGTTGATCAATCCATGTCAGAAGAAAGGCTAAATTATCTTTGTACTTTCTCTATTAAAAATATCATAAAAACCAGTGTCATATGAAGAGGCAACTAAAAACTATGCAACCCAAAAGGCAGGGGTAAACAAACAAAAACACTTTTGGTACCCTGGGTAGTTAATTTATAAAAACATTATGTTACTTTCTAGATGTTAGGATATTTATAGTTTTTTCCAGACTTTTTAAAGCTTATAATTTGTTGTGATTTCTTTTTGTTCTAAATTTTTATTCCCATAATTAATTTTTATTAGTCATTTTGCACTGCTTTTCTCAAATGGAACTTCCAAACTGGGTTAGTTTCAGACCTAAGGAAACCAAATTCCAGCCCTGATAAGTAGGGAGGTAACCTTTTGCTTCTCAGCAAAACTTGGCTGGAAAATTCAGCCACATCCGGAGGGGCTGGGGAAAATGCCCTTATTCCCACCTCCCACCCCGCCAAAGCCAAACTCTGCATGCTCCTCCCTTGCCACCCACACTTGTTCATCTTTTCTTCCTGTCATTTTGCTCGTGCATCGTTGGAGTCTTTTTTCTTCTGCTTGGATCATCAAGCTGTCTTTTCCCTCTTGTCCTGGCCTCTGTCCCATTTCATTCCCCGCCCAAGAAGCTAAGGGATGAGAACAATGAGAGGGGCAGGAAGCTAAGGGTATCAGAAGAAGGCAGGTCCAGATTCCAGCCCGCCTCCAGCTGCCTGCCCTTCCTACCCTGGCACAGCACCAACAGAAGTCTCAGAAGGAAGCCTGGATTGCCCGCCTGGGGCCAGGAGGCAGCAGAGGAGCTGGGCACCGAGGAGCTGGAGCACAGTCCAGCAGTCTTGGGCTAAACTTGGCCCTGACACTGATGCCTCATCCTCACTAGTCTTGGAGCCTTCGTGGGTCCGCCATCTCCTGGACCCCCGAGGTAGTCCCCATGCTGGCTGAGGTGGGAGACACAGGAGGTTTGACTCCATGATGAGTAAGCACATTTAAAGAGGAGGAGCCTGGGAGACGCTGTGCAGCAGAGCCCTTCTGGTTAGAAGGAAATATCTGTCTTCTCACTTAAGTTTGTCTCTGCGCTAAGAGGAATAAGGAAGCTTTCCCTCCCCTCCCTCCAACTGCGCTGAAATGCATTTAGGAACCTGTACTTCCAAACACTGGGATCCAAATGCTGAAGCTGGGTGAGGAACAAGAGGACTGGACCCAGGATAAGAGTAGCTAGGCCATGGATTTCAAATGAGGAGTTTCCACATTCCTGGGAGGAGTACGTGTTCCATGCCTGGGGTTAAGATACTGTTTTCTCCTCACCACCACCACCCCCATTCTTGCTCAGGTTTTCTCTGAACTCCTCTGCTGAGTTGTGGGAATTCTGCGGGATAGAGACCCCCTCTTTCCCTTGGACAAACCTCCATTGTCCTGCATAGCCTCTGCTTCCAATTAAGGGATGCCCATTTGGTCCTCAGTAAAGTACAGTTTCCTCTAGAAGTAATCTCACCTAGGATCCCTGGAAAGAAGTTTGCCATGTTGTTTCCTGGCAAAGTCGAGAATGATTTTGGAGCCAGACTAGGTGCCTAGGCCTGGTTTTCTCGACTATAGGATAGGGTAATAGCTCCCCAAATGAGGTGTTGTGTGGTTAAAGCCAGATTTAAAAATCAGCTTGCACAGTGTCCCATTGCTTCCTCCCTCTTCCTTTCCCCTAACCACAGGAGGTTTTTTTGTCTGAGGGGCTGGTGGTCTTTGTACTTAGCGTAGCATAAACAGCACTGGGAATTTCATCTGAAACTCTAGGCTGCAGAGAGTCTCAGAGGCTGTTTCACTACCCACTCCCCTCCCCACCTTGTTCCCAGAACACTTGAACTCTCCAAACTGCCCCAAATTCTTTTTAAATCAAAGTAAGGCTCAAAACATAAATAAATACTTACATGTTCAATTTTTTTACTCTGATTTCCTAACGACTTTCAGGCCTTCCTGCTCCAGCCTGAGACATCCAGCTGAGAGACTGAAACACAAGCAGAAATTTGGAACCAGCATAAAGTGTAGGCGTGGATGTAGCCTAGGGGCAGGGGCAACAGGGTAGGAGTAGTAGGGGTGCTTCTGGAGGTGTTTGCAACTGGAGGCCTTGGATGGAGAGAAAAGAAAATAGGAAAGGAGGGAGGAAGGGAAGGGGGAAGAGAGGAAGGCACAGGACTAAGGACTGGGACAGTGGTGTCTCTCCCTCCCCCAGAGACTTCAGCCCAAGAATGAGAAGCTGAAACACTAGAGTCATGACAGAGAGAGCCCGAGCTGGTCTCCACCACCCTTCCCCACCTTCCCGCTTAGCAGATTCCTCCTAGACCACGGAGAGACAGTAGTGAATCTACAGCCTCCTTGTCTGTCTCCACCCTCCTGCCTGCCCAGGTCCATGGGCCGGCCCTGCCCTCGTGTCCTCGACACGCCTCCACACGCCTGGCACAGCTGTCCCTCCTACGTGACCAACAGGGCTCTGGCCTGGGTGCCGGATGCTGAGATAAGGCCAAGGAGGGAAAAACCGCCAAAGCCAGGAAGTTACACAGCCTGGTTCCCCTGGCAACCCCACCACAAATAATGCAGACGGGTGGGGGTGGGTGGGTAGGGACAACTGCTGTTCCTGCTCACTCAGGCCAGGGCCCTCCTGGACCTCAGTTTTCTTGTTGAAGAAACTTCTCTCCAATCTCCTAGGACAGTGTTGCCTAAGGATGGATGGGGAAGTTTGTTTTAAGTGAGAATTCAAGATACCACATTCTGAAGCTCCCTCCCAGGTTCTCTTTCGGTAGGTCTGATAGGTCTAACTGGAGTCTTCATTTTAACTAACATCCCCGGTGACTTTGCCTTGTTGTGGGTTTTGTTTGTTTATTTTTTGTTTAGGTGGGGGAGACATGAGACAGGGCCTCACTATGCAGTCCAGGTTGGCCTTGAACTCACTATGTAGCCCAGACTGCCCTCCAACTCATGATGGTCCTCCCACCTCAGCCTCCAGAGTGCTGAGATTACAAGCTTGTGCCACCATGCCCAGCTGGACTTTGCTTTGAGAAGAAGATGTACTTCGAGAAGTTGAAGTTCCTTGTGGCAGGGTTAGGAGAAGATACAGCGTAAGCTCCAAGGTAACCCCAGCATCCTGTGTCCCTTGGGATCTGCAGCCAACCCCATTCTCAGGGATGCTTGACTTCCCAACATTTTTGACATCAAGTGGGTGACCGGGAGTCTAGGACATGTACAGCCCATTCAAAACCGTGAACTTTGAGCTCCTTCTGGGCCCAGCACTACTTGTGCGGAGAACTTAGAGCCACAGGAAGATACATAAAACATGCTTTCTACTCTCAAAAACTCTGGGGCTTAGGGAAAATCATTTACTGTCTTGCTTGGTTTTTCTCTTCTCTCCAAAGGGTATGACAATACTAAAGACTTACCAGGGGTTGACAACCTCCTAGGGATTAATAGATATGAAAGTACCTTAAAAGTGCAACTCTTGGGTATTGTCCCAGTGGTTGCCCCTTAGCTTTTGTTGCTGGAGGTAAAAGTGGGGCTGTCTGAGGGAGGTCAAAGAAGGTCAGGGAGCCCTGAAAACAGAAACTCCGCACTGGGGGATCCAGCGTTGAGCCTCAGGCACTCTCCTCAGTTCTCTATTTGACTGGAGAGGTGGCTGCTGCAAGAGCTGATTTCCTGTACCTCCTGCCAAGCCTGACCTCTCCCTTCCTCCCTCATGGTCCTGGCCTCCAGGGACAGGAAAACCGCAGCTCAAGTCATCTGCAGGATGAACCCTTCCCTGGGGTGGGCCATCTCACAGGAGTGCCCCAGGACAAAAGGAGCAACAGTTCAGTCTTCTGTTGCTTAAACTGAAAGCTCTGTTCACTCTCTAGATGGGTTCAGCAAGTTATTTTTACTCCATTAGCTTCAGTGTCCTCATCCATAAAATGAGAGGCATTAATATTTTGTGATGGTATCTGCTCCTTCACATGGGCCTCCTATCCCAAGTACAGGTAACACCATTTCTTCCACTGTCTGTCTTGACTCCTCTCTCTCACCTTCATTCTTTGCAGCCAGAGAACACTCAGTAACTTGCAATGTCACTCTCTCCTTTCCGTCGCCACTGTCCTGCCCTTAACCCAGCCTACCATCACTTCGGCCAGGATTTCTACAAACCTCCTCAGTCTGCCTGTCGCATGCTTTTCCAATGCTAGGCCACCCCCCATCCTGAAGCCTTGCAGACTTCCAAAATAAAACACAGCTCATAACTCTTCATCTCCCTGACCCTCCCTCAATGGCTTCTCTTCTCCTCAGTGAAATAGCCGAAACTGTTAACTTGACTTTGAACTCTGATTTTCCCAGTTGCATTTCTCAACACTACACCCCTCACGCCTCCACACATAGATCTGCAGTCCAGTTCTGCATGTGGTCACCTCCAGCCCACGCACAGGCCACTCCCCTGTAGTAGACAAGCTCCTCACCGAGGCCAATGTCCCCTTCATGCTTCCAGTCACTCTTACATCTTCAGTCATGACATTATCATTCTCCAGACACCTTCACTGTCCATGGCCCTTCTTGTGGGTGCTATGGCTTGTGTCTAGATGTCCCCAAGCCTCAGGCAGTCATAGGTGGGGCTTTTTCAGAGGTGGATGAATCTAGAGTATGATGGATGCCTGGTGCAATGCTGGGACTAAGAGTGCTAGGATTAAGGGTAGGTATTTACTAAATCAGTCCACTGATTGGTTTGGCACCACCCAAGTCCTGTAGCCTGGATACAGTATAAGGGACAGAAAGAGCAGTGTTTGCTGCCTTGTTGCTTTGCTACTTTCTGCCTACCATGAACTGTTTCTCCTTTTCCATGTGCCACTCCGCAATGGAGCCAGCTGATTAGGGACTGAAACCTCTGCAAACCATGAGCTAAATAAACCTTTCCTTTCTTAACTTGTGGGTGTTGGGTATTTTGTCTCGGTGGTGAGAAAAGTAAGACACACATTCTATGTTGGATTATAATAGATCCCTTGCTTTTCTCAATCTTCCCAGGAAACCAAAGACTATGTTTATCATGTTAACAGCCAGACCCTGCAGGACCCAGCAGATGTCACATCCAGAGAAAGTGCTCAAGAAATAGTCTTTGAAATTAAAAAAAGAACAAATCCAAATTATAACTGAAGCTCCTAGCACTATGACAGTAGCATCGCTTCAATCATCTGCTCATTGTCATCACTATGGTTCAGAACCACACTGAACCATTTCCTTGCTCTAATAGAAAACCAGTTCAATGTGAGGTCCTGCCAACAGTGGGGCGAAGTCATGCAACAGCCTCAGTGTCAGAGAGGATGTTTGTGCAACCCCTCCCCACCCATCTTGAAACTCAGTTATGTCAGTCAATCTTTCATGCTTTCTGAGCCCCACTTCTCAAAGCGATTCAGCCCTCTTTGACAAACCCTCTTTTCCAGAGAGGAAAGAGGAAAGGAATAGTACCTTTCTCCCTTGACTAAAATTTGATCTCTGGCCACAGAGCCAGTGCCCGTGCCTTTTTCCAGAAAAGTTCACTAACAGGCTCCTCTACTCCCTTTGGCATATCAAGGGAGATGGTCCCTGAGATAGGTATTATCTCCCTGCGACATTCAGGAATTCACACAGGGCCTTTCTCCAGAGGCACAAACACTGATTCCTTGAATCACCACTGAATCACCACAGCTCCTATCCAGGTTTTATCACCCTAGGACCATACAGCTATGAGCAGCGATCACATATCAATATCCTCTGCTCTCGTAAGGCCTGGCGTAGAAAACAACCTCAATAATTGCCGAATGAATATATGAATGAAAAAACAACGGTGTATCTGAGCATTTCCAGGCAGAACTGTCCATTTTCCTCCATTAGGAGATGTGATTTCTCCTCTTTATTGAAGATATTCTTCCTGACCCTTCAGAGATTCCAGAGGCTAATAACCTTCAGAGTCAAGAGGATCATTTTTCCTTGTCTAACTTAAATTTCTCGGAATGCCACTTGGGCCACTGGGATTAAAACCCACCTCTTCACAAGGAGACAATTACTAATTTACTCTTTTAGCCTTTTCTTCAACAAATTTAATCCCGGCCCCTTCACTGTTCTCTCCCTGGTGTCCTATTGCCCAGTTCTTTCTCTGTCCCACATTTCTTGGGCCTTTTGCCAAGATCTCAGAGGCCTCCTTCAGCTGTACAGGCAGGAATGGGACACACTGTCCTCCACACATGGGTGCCTACACACACAAGGCCAGCACCTCTGTGTACCTATTATCTTCAGTCCTGGGTAAACACTCCCGGGCAGCCCCCTCTCACCGTCCTGATTCATGCTCTCCTACCTGCACCCACCTGCGCCCTATGCTGGGTGGATTCTCACACACCTGGGGGCACATTTACACACAGAGGAATAGGCTGCACAGATTCCTGCTCTTTACCCACAGGCGAGCCAAAGGGGCAGAGCGCCAGAACCTTCTTCCTCCTTGCCCCTGCCTCCCTCCACAACTCTCCTTCCCATTGGCCACTGTGGGCCAAACCTACTTTGACTCCACCTCCACAGTGATTTTCCACTTCAAGGCTAAAGGCAAACAATAAATGAATGAAATTGGTTCCTATCTCTTCCTACTGCCCTCCTCTTATTCCTTCTCCCAAATCCTCAGTGTAGCTTCCCCTGCCCAGAGCACACAGGCTGCCTTCCATTTCCTTCCTAATCTCCACTCTGCTAGCTGTAGTGACTGAGGCTTCTTGGGCTTTTACCCTTGGAAAATGAATAATGAGGAGGTTTGGGGTCTTCCAGGTGAGCGGGGTTCCACGTCAGATTCAACAACAGACTGGGCTGTTGAGACTCTGGGCTGACTGGGCATTATGTTATCAATTCAGGGAACTCAGGAGTACAAGAGTGGTATGAACATATATTCATTCAACAAATAGTTCTCCAGCACCTCCACCTTGCCAACCACTACTCCACATGAATAAAACCAACAAAAGCCTGCCTCTGTGCAATGTACATTCCATGGGAGCAACCGGAGTAAACAAAACATACTGAGTAGTAATAAATGAAACCAGGGGAGGAGGGTAAGCCATAGTGAAACCTGGAAGATTTCTCCAGAATGGTTCTGCAAAAGGACTGCTATGAAACACAGTGTAGATAGCCAAAAAGAACAGGGTGCTTGGGCCGGGGGTGTTTAGCTCAGCGGCATAAGTGCCTGCTTGCCAAACATGAGGTTGTGAGTTTGATCCCCGGCACAAAAAAAAAAGTTAAGAACAGGGTGCTAGGTGATGACCAGAAGAGGCTCTTAGAGAGATGGGAGGAGCAAAATTAGCGATGAAACTGGGATCTCAGATGGGACAAAGTGCTAAAAGAAAAAAAAAAAAATCAGAAAACAATATTTGGAGATGCCAGCAGAGGCCAGGAAGGAGCTGAACCCACAGTGCGATGGCCTAGTAGAAGTGCCTCTCAAAGTCAGTTGGTGTTTGCCATGAAAATGTTATTCTAGTAGAGACAGGGCCATTCCTCGAGCAAGTTCAGCAAGGCATTTTTTTTTTCTTTTTCTTTTGTGCCGGGGATCGAACTCACAACCTCACATTTGCCAAGCAGGCACTTATGCTGCTGAGCTAAAACCCCTGCTAGCAGGGCATTTTTTCTGCACAAACCTTTCTTAAGCAATTTCTGCATGATAGCAGTCACTCTGCCAAGTCCTGCCCCCGTGGGCCTAATGGATTCTCAGGAGGGAGTGTTCCTGTAGGTTAGAGGCCAGGCAGGAGTGTTGCACCTCACCATGCCATCACCTCTGCTCCCCAAGTCCCTCCACAGCCCCATTTGAGACTGAGCCAGCCACAGCACAGGCTGTTGGAGGCTCAGCCACATCGACCTGGACTCCTCCAATCCCTGCTCCCCCACTTTGCTAGTATCTGGCCCCGGACAAGTTTGTGGGCCTTTCTGAGCCCGTGTCCACCTCTGGAGATGAGGGTGACAATGTAGTAGTATCCACCTGGGACTGCTGGGAGAAGGCAGTGTTGGCATTGTGGTTGGCATATGTCTCAGAGAACTGTCAAGTGTGTGGCCAATAATTTATACCTATAAATAGTTAAATCAGGGAAGGCTGCAAGTGGGTTTGCTTTTCAGAATAAATATCAGTGAATTCACCGTTTCCTCTGCAATGATCTCCCCCCCCCCAGCGCATTCCACAAAGCTTTCTTGAGTGGGATAAAGGGGCGGAGTGCTGGTTAATCCCCTGGGAATTTGCTCAGCGATTGCAGCCTATCTTATCTGTGCCTCAGCCCCTGGGAGTGCAGCAAGCAAGCAAACACAACCTCTCCCAGTGTGGTATCAGGACAAGGCCAGGAGGCACGGTACAGACAGCTCTAAAAGTGGCATGGGACCTGGCACATAGTAAATGCTTCTAGGAATAGGCAGCCACAGTGGCGCAGGGGAGTCTTTTGGGGAGGAAAATGAAAGCTCTTTGGTTACAAACCCAAGTGATCTGTCACCCTCAGGCTCTAAACTGTGGTTTTCTCCTCCTAAGGAGACAGAGAGCCCTAAAGCAGGAAGAGACACAGAGACTGTAGAGGCAAGGTCCCTGCAGCTGGCTAATGGAGGTGGGGCCTAATGACACAGGAGGTAACAAAGAGTCCTTGAAGCTCTCCCTGGGAAGACGGTAGGGCTGATCCAGAAGGCATGGGGTGAGAGTGATTCCTAAAGGATGAGACATTTATGCTTGGATTAGGCTGGGGGCTGGAGACAACTCAACCCAAAGTAGATTATCTTGACCCAAGGCTATCCCTTGGGACCGGAAGCTCTCTGCCACTAGGTTTTCCCCAGCATGCAGCTCACAGGCATGTGGGATCAATCACCAGGGCTTCATCCAGACAGTCCCTCCAGTTACCAGCACCAACTCATGGCTGCTCATTCCTCAGCTTCCCAGTTCCTCATCACTGCAACCCCACTCAGCCCCCAAGCTTTGTGACCTCTGCCAACACAGGTCACCATTCCCTACTGCCTCTTACCTGGAGACTAAAACTCAGCACTCAGCACTAGGCCAACACCCTCCGCCCACCAGCACTGGCTAAGTGGTTCTGGTCAGCGGGGTGGGCCCTGCCTGGAGCACTGGGCAGGACTGCCCAACCCATTGGAGAAGGAGGGTCTCACCTCCCTGCAGACATGGCCCACATATTGTGCATCTGGCTCCCATCCCAAGGACAGCTGTGAGATCTTACTCCTTCTCATCCCCAACCTGCTCTCCCCTAAACCCAGTGCAAAAGTGGATAGAGAAGGAACGGAAGACAGGACTTAGCACTGCAAACTCCTGCCTCTGCCCTCTTTTCTGTGCCTCCTCCGCCCTTTGCCCAGTACCTCCTTCCTTCCCCATACTGGGCACAGTGGCCCTAGACACAGCCAGAGTCCATCCAAAAAAGACCATGATTTTTTATTTAAATCAGCAAACTCATATTCCTCCAGCCCCAGATCGTGGTAGGCAGCCCTCCCTCTTCTGTCCCCTCAACCCTGTTCCTTAGCCACAGCAAGGAGAATGGAAAATGAGAAACCAAGAGGGCCTCTGCCAGGGAAGGCTGCCCCAGATGTGTGGTGAGCACAAGCCCAGCCGTGGCTGGAGTGGCAGTCACCACAGGGCCCTCCCTATAAATTAAGTCCCTGCAGTTACAGCTGCGGGACAGGCATACTTGTGGAGGGAAGGCCAGCCCAACACCAGGCCAGAAGGCAGCATCCCGGACTGTGAGCCAAAGATGGGCTCAGGGCACACAGCTCAGGGTCAGGAGAGGCCACAGAGAGAAAGAAGACAGGCATGGTGGGGAGTGGAAGGCTAAAACCCCCACAAGTGTTGGTCCCAGGGGAAGAGTTGGTCCAGTTTTGATGATTATGGAGAAGGAATGTATTAATAAGCACAGGTGGAGAGGTTCCATCGGCACCCCCACAGGTGACAGGAGAGGTTGGATCCCCACCCCGGCATAGGCGAGCTTGAGAGCTTTGGGGGCTCTCTAGGAATGTCATTGCTAAAACATATATACATATATATTAACCATTCAAGGGAGGGCAGGCGGGGCAGGCAGGATCAGAGGATCTGGCGTGGCATCCCGTAGCCAGTCATGCCTGCCTGAGATGCCCCACGGTTGGTACCCATCTGTAACCCAATCACATTCTTGCCCTCTTGCAGCTGGTTGTCGGAGAAGTTCCGAGGGTTCTCCTTGGATTTCCTGTATAGGAAGGGAAAACTGGTTAGGAGAAGGTCAGAGTTTGCCCCAGCAAATCTCTTCCCTGGACAGAACATAGGCTTTCCAGCAGACTCCAGGACGGACACCACCTCTTCCTTAGGCACCCGTCTCATCTCTCTAAAGAGACAGTCACTCACCACCCCAAAGGGCCGTGAGGATTAAGTGAATGAGTAACACGAAAAGGGTTTTGTAAGTAACCAGTTGCTACAGACGTCACTTACTTCCCAGGGAAAGCACTGGGCAGGATCACTGCCTGCAGGGCCCCAATGGCTGCCCCAGCAATACTTACTTAGGAAACCAGTTGGGATCCCCAGAGAAGAGCCCGTCATTCCGGGCCACTGCCAGTCCACCTAGGTTCATCAGTGTCCGCTGTACACAGGCCATGTTCTTCCCTGTTAGAAGAGGGTTGCGTTGGCCTCAGCAAGGCTGAGATCCTGGATGCCAGGGTGCCACTTCTAACTCAGTCAGCAGCCTGGCATGCAAGCTTTTTACTCTTTGTTCCATCCCAATCTGCAACATGGCCAACTCCTCCACACAACACATACACACATTTCTTTGTCTTCAGGAAGCCCAAAACCTGTCCCTTCCCTGGTCGAGATGGCCCAGCCCAATCTCTGGTCTCCTGACTGACAGTCCCCAGGCCCTGACCCTGGCTCACCTTCCCAGAGATCCACAGTTTGGAAAATGTCAGTGGTGTTAATGCCGTAGCGCTCAGCTGCCTGCAGGAACTGAGAGATCTGCTCCATCTGCTTGAAGGCCATAGTGGAGGCCTGGATCTTTTTCACAGGGGCCTGCCCCTCGGGGTACAGTCCATTTATGAGCTCACACAGCACCTGGGTGAGGACAGCAATGGACAGAGGTGAGGACATGCCTACTGCGAATCAGCATCACCACCCTCAGCACCAGGCCTAGTGACCCCAAAAAGGCGCCTTCCCCAGAGATTCCTTCCCCTTCTGAGCCCCAGAGCAAAAAGGCAGTGTGCAGGATCCCTTTGCTATTCCAGTATCCCTGTGGAGAGTCCGCCTCCCACATTCTTTCCTTGGAGCTATTTTTCTTTGTTGTTACTTGCAACCTTCCTAGTGTGTTACCTCGGTTCGGGTAGAGGGGAGCGGGTTCACCCTTACCTTCCCTCTGCAGAGAGAAGGAAAGTATGGGACCTCTCCTATCCTTGATAAAAATACTCAGGCTGAAGAAGAGGCTGTGCCCACATGGTCTCCATCTTCAGACTAAACAATGCCCGGCTCCCCGGGCCCAACCCTGCCCTTCCTGGCCCTCCGGTGCAGTAGCGGCCCGCCTCTCACCGTGCCATCCTTGAGCCAGTTCTGGAAGTTCTCACGCCCCGGCTGGGGCCGGCCCACATCCTTGCGGCACTGGGTGGTGATCCATTGGATCAGGATCTGCTCCAGGTCAGCGTCATACTGCTTCTCAATCTTCTGTTGCACCTCTCGGCTCAGGCCATATGCAGGTCCCCTGTTGGCCATTCTGAATGCCTTTGGTGGCTGTGGGGAGCTGGGCAGAGGACACAAGCAGGCCTGTGGTCAACCACACAGTATTCGGCCTGCAGAGACTCATATTGCATCCCCCAGTGTGGGTCCCAAGGGTAAGAAGCAGAAATGCTGCTGCTGGGTGAAGTTTTTTACTGACCCATAGGCAAGGGTTAACTCAACACTGCCAAGAACTCTGGATTCTCTCACTCTGTGACAAGCAGTCTGTCTTTCCTCATGAGGGTCCCCACTAAACTGCATTTCAACAAATGCTTCTACTACTAGGATGAAGCACTGAAATAGAATACAGGATAAATGATTGGGGTTCTGCTCTTCATCTGGGAAGATCAACTTTTATAAAGGCAAAATGGGTTACTCTAACCCCAGCCATGCTTTTTATTGCTCTGGAAAGAGAATGAATGATTCAGGAAAAGGAGGAAGAATATGGAACTGCTTGCAAAACCTCTTGGAAGGCAGAATGGATCTATGCTCCATCAATCACTGGGTTTTAATTGAGCACTTACTATTTATGTTAAGAACTGCAGGAGACATAGAGGTCCTAGGTTCCTAAAGGGCCCATGGTGCCCTTGGTGAAACAAAGTGAGTACACAGAGTAAGAGAAGGATTACACACAAGAAATCATAAGCTTCATCATTCAGGTCACAGGTATAGGGATTGACAAAAGAGGAAGGGCAGAACCAATCTGGGTGGGCTTCTTGGAAGCGGACGCCCTTCATAGGCCTTTACCAGACCACTTCAGCAGACACCGGGAATTTCTCATGAGAACCCAAGCAATCAAAACAAATTCCCCTTTCCCTTTTAGGAGGTGTGGTAAGCAAAATAATGTCCCCACCCCAAAGGTGTCCAAGTTCTAATTCTCAGAACCTGTGGATATATTTCCCTTAAAGGCCAAAAGGGACTTTGCAGATGGGATTAAAATTAGGGATCTTGAGCAGGGGCAATGATACTGGATCATCCAGGTAACCCCAGTGTAATCAAAAGGGTCCTTACCAAGTGAAAGGGAAGCAGGCAAGTCAGAGTGGGAGAAGTGACAAAAAAAATCACACAAATGAGAGGCAAGGAGGTGTCATGAACCAAGCAAGGTGGCCTCTGGGAGCCTAAAAAGTTAATGAAACAGCTTCTCTCTGACTCTCCCCAAAAGGAGCCACACCTCACGGACACCCGGACTTTCGCTGGTAAGGCCCTGCCATGGTCCCTAGAACTCTAAGACACCCTGTGGGTGCCGCTAAGTTTTGAGACATTTGTTACAGTAGAACAGGAAACTAATTCTAGAACCTTGGGGGTACTTTCAGGGAAATTTGGAAGGGAAACAAAGAGGGGAAGTACACAGCAGGGATTCTCTAACTCCAAGGTTTGAGGACCCTGGTTAGCAAGAACTGGGTGGTTTCTCACCACTGGCCTGAGCCAGCAGCACCTCCCGCTGGCAGTCAGCCCCATCCACCACCTCCCTCAAAGCTCCCATACTTGCTGAGCAAGTCCTAGGGCGTTGCTGGTGCCAAGGGGGCTAGGAACAGAGAAGGGACACAGCCCCCCATGTCCTGTCCTCGTTGCTCAGAAATGGAGGTTGGCTGGCTGGTTGTTCACCAAAGTGGGTCCCCAAGACGGGCACCTGCATTCAAAGGAGCCAAGGGAGCCACCCCTTCGCCCACACAGGGCCCCAGGCCAGATCAGACTTCAGGGATGAAGTCATTTTGGCTCCCTCTCCCAAGCACCCAGGTTAAAGGATCCTGCCACCCCGAGTGGGCGGGTGCTCTGCCCAAAGGAGCCAAGCCAGGCCCCTCTGCCTCAGCTGTGGGCCTTTGGTCAATCCCCTCCTCCTTGCTCTAACATGGCTCCTCCTCCATAATGTAGCTTATCGAGCTGCACGTTTCCGCAGACATCTTCTCCATAAATCAGTTATTTTTAAACCTCATTAACAACCACCCCCTCCACTTCCCCCCTGCCTGAAAGCCAGGCCAGATAAATGTCAGTCTAGGTCCCGACCCACACCATGAGCCACACCAGTCCACTGTGGGGGACAGACAGCAGAGTGGCTGAGGAAAAAGGGGGGCAAGCTTCCCCCTGCCAGGGCCCAGCTGCACAGCCGCCACTCAGTCTACACAGGCCTGTAACCTCTGACCACAGAGGAATGGCCGGAAGCCGGGTAGGAAGAGGGGCTAAGGCTGCTTTCATCACCAAGCCCCCTTTTCCCAGTCTATTTTCAGACTCTCCTTGGGGAGCATCTTTGCTATGGCCACCTGGGTCTCAGGGGTGTTTCCAGGGGGCCAGAGGCCCAGGGGTCACCATGCCACAGGTAAAGAAAGGGCAGAGATGATTAACACACACCACAGCTAAGAAGCAGGGAGAAGGGCCTAAAGCCAGGTCTGTCCACTGTCCCTCTCCCCTGTACCCTCTCCCAGTCCTGGTCTTCCAGTCTCCCCTCCGGGTGGAAGATGGAGGCTGCAGGACCCTCCAGGGACTCTGCGGCCAAGGCATAGTTGGCAGGGGCACAGCTGGCAGGGTCATGCCGCCAGCTGTGGTGTCTCCATTCCACTCTGGGGCCACTAGAGCCCTGAGGTCCCGAGCAGCAAGGCAGGGTTCTGGGAAGCGGAAGGCCAGCCGGGTGCAGCAGCTGTCTCTCCTCATCCCCCAAGCAGCAGAAGCTGGAGATGTGCTGTGGCTGTTGTAGCCAGGGAAGCCCATCAGGTGACCTGGCCCTCCCCTCCCCCAAAGAAAGGGGAGACAGCCTGCCTCCTACTGGCCAGGCAAAAAGAGGTGCATCCAGGTGCAAGACAGGTGGGGGACTTCAAGGGAAGGCACCAGCCAAACAACTCGGGGAGCCAGGTGGCTTGGCAGAGAGTAACCTAAACTCCAGAGCTACTGCAGCTGTGAGAACAACCCCCACCCACGAGGTGACAATAGCTGAGAAAGGAAGAGGGGCCAGAAAAGGCACACCAGCCCTCTGTCCCA
Organism: Dolichotis patagonum; assembly: GCA_004027295.1. Taxonomy (NCBI): domain Eukaryota; kingdom Metazoa; phylum Chordata; class Mammalia; order Rodentia; family Caviidae; genus Dolichotis; species Dolichotis patagonum. The sequence continues at coordinate 103,579 of PVJX010002774.1, forward strand.
CCCCAGACCCTAGGCTGGGCAATTCTACCTGGATGCAGAAGAAAAGCGGAACACCCAGTGACAGTAGGGAGATTCAAGGCTGCTGGCTGAAGTGTCCAGCTGAGGAGCCAAGGGGACTCTCCATTCACTGTGCAGATGGGACACAGGGGATACGAGGCTGGGACCAGGGAAGGGCAGCACCAGAAACAGGCAGAACTGTGGTCAAGGGGTGGCCTTATAAGGGGCAGATCCTCCCTCCCCACAGAGGACATCCCCTCACCACCTAAGTCCCCAGCAGAAGAGTAAGCTGAAGCAACACAAACAGGAAGCCACCAGGCTGGGGGAGGGGGGGCGTTGCCATGGCTTCTGTGTACCAAACACAGGAATGGAGGGAGGCAGGGTGGGGGCATCAAGCAGAGACACCAGGGCCACAGGGACCTTCCTCAGTCTGTAGGAGGCTCTGAGCACCGCACAAGTGGGGCCCTCACAGCAACCCTTGGGGAGATCCTGGGGCAAGAGACCCTGGAGGTGGCAGCTATGGGGGTGGAGATCTGAAAAGCAAGTAGAGGAGGTGCCCAGCTGGTTTAGGGGTAGAAAAGTAGAGGCAAGAAAGTAGTTCCCCAGCAACCCAAGGTGTATTCTGAGCCATAGACCCCTCGCCTGAAATTCCTAGAGGGTGAAGGGTTGCAGTGAAGGAAAGATTTAGAGGCCGACCCGGCGGGCAAGGCAGGGCCTGAGGCCATGGGCTCGGGAAAGGAGACACAGTGGACAAAGATCGCTGGTCCCTAAGGTAGCGCCTGGCCGCCTGCTCTCTCTTGACCTCCTCTGCTCTTTGAGGTCGCCCTGTGGGGCGGGAGAAGAGCCTGGAAGGGAGTGGCCGCAGCGTGGCTGTCTCCAACTGGTACTTCGAGTCCCAGAGCCCGAAATAAAGCCCGTCGACACCAGAGGGTTCCCCGTCCTGTACGAATCTCCACATTCCATCCCCACAGGCACTCAGTGTCCCCGGACCCCTCTGGTACCGGTCCCTGGAGACTCGAAAGCCAGGAAGGCGGCAACGCGCTTCAGGCCCCGCAGGTCCAGCCCCTGCCCCCCCAACACACACACCCAGCCACACCCTGGGCCGTTAGCGGATGAGTCACCCCACCGCCGCCCGCCACTGGGGTGACGCAGTGGTCTGGGCAGCCCGCCCGCCCGCGGCCACCGCCGGCTTTCCCAGCAGCAGGGGGCACGGGAGGGGGCGGCGGGGCGCGGGCACGAGTGGGCAGGCCGGGCAGCCGGCCAGCGCCCTCCTCACCCAGACAGGGCGCACCAGGGCCACCAGATGCCTGAGGTCGAGGGAGGGGGCTCTCCTGCAGACTAGGCAGCGTCACAGAAGGCGAGGTGAGTGCCCTGCCTTCAGCCCGTAACCCTGAGACCCCAGAACAACAAGGCAGCAAGAAGTAAGTACAGAAAGCGCGGCCTCGAGGGCCCAGAGCGCAGGCGGCGCCCACACGTGCTCCTGGAACCAGGAAGTGAAGGAGCACGGAACCGGACCCGGGCGCCCCGCACCGAGGACGCACGGCACTTGGTTCGCACAGCCGACGCCTCCCGCTCTCTTTTCCTTCCACAACAGGCACACGCGCGGGCCAACTTGAGAGGAGCTGGTGCCAGAGCCCCTGTCCGCACGGACGCCCCGTCTATGCACCGGCAACCCTCGCCTGACCTCATCGCTCAGCAATGCTGGGTCAGGGTTTGAGGACTGAACCTGACAGCACAGGGCGGAGCAGAGCGGTCACCGAACTTCGCTGGCGCCAGCTCTTGATTTCCAGACTCGCCAGAGCAAGTCTCGAGCGCTGGCTTCTTGCTTTCTATGGACCATGCAATCCTCCCCATCCCCTCATCCCCCGCGTCCCGCTCACCGCCGGGCGGGCTGGATACGGCGTGCGCACTGCAGGGGCTGCAGCTGGAGTGGTGCGCACGGGCCGGGCTGGCTAGGGGTTTTCAGGAGGGTCCCGCCTCAGACAGGGCGGACCGGGGGCGGGGCGAGGGCCCTGAGGGTTTAAAGGCGCCGCGGCTGACAAGGCCAGAAAGTGCTTAAGAGGCTAAAGGGTGAGGACAAGGGTTAAAGCATCTGCGGAGTCTAGGGTGCAGCTGCTGTGTTCTCCTCACAGGCAAACCTCAGCCTCCAACAGGAGCCCGTAGACTTATGTTCCAGTAGGAAACTTTTTCCCTAGATGAGCTCAAGACTGTGGGCATGTGTATGTGGGAAGAAACCTCCTGTTTGTTAAAGACCAGAGCGGTAAATGGAGGCACAGGAAAACCCTCCCCTAACTAAGGTGTGACAGGCCCTGGGCTGGCAGGCCCGAACAGCACCCCCACGTGGTCTTGCTTGCCACGGACTTCAAGTCTGGGCAGAAATGAGCAGTGAGGTCATTGCTTGCCTTGCCAGGGCACAAAGGGCGTGGTCACTGTTGGGGCTCTAGGTCCAAGCCTGACTTCTCCGGCACCTCCTTCCCTTTCATGCTTCAGTAGAGCGGTGCTCCTGGGAAGGGCTCCTGCTTACCATCATCAGTGGGGTTCTCCACATATGGTAGGAAGCCCTGTTGGGCCTGGTAAACAACAACCAGCATCCTCTGAACTTTCCAACCTGTGCCCTCCTTGCCCTACTCTGCCCTACTGGAGTGTCAAGTGTTTTTTACTCCTGTACCATTATAGGCTGTTGTTCCTCTCTGTGGTGTGCTTTTCTTTCTTTTTGGTGGTAATGAGGATTGAACTCAAGGCCTTCACACTGAGCTACATCCCCAGTCCTTATATTTTTAAATTTTGAGACAGGTCTCACTAAGTTGCCCAGGCTGAGCCTCAAGCTTGGGATCCTCCAGCCTCAGCCTCCCAGAGTGCTGGGAATACAGCCTGTACCATCAGGCCACCAGGCCCAGTGACCTGCTTGGCGTGCTTTTCCATCCTTGACCGTCATCTCATCTACTCTAACCCTTCCCCACTTTGTGACTTTGGGGCAAATTACTAAAGTACTCTATGCTTCACTTCCTGTCTACAAAAGAAGCCAACAATATGACCAAGATGCAGAGCTGTAATGAATTAAACAGGACATGGAAAGAGCTTATAGTAGTGCCAGGCACATGTGAATGCTACTATCATTATTATCACCTTCCAAGGTGATCCCAAAGATGCCCCTATATGTAGCATTTCCCCAGAACACATTGTAAACATTCACTAAAGGTTGACCCCAACTGAACTTTTTCCTTTGTGTTACCACAATAACCCACACATAGCTTTATCTAGGAACTTATCGCATCATACTGTAACTATTTCTTTACTTCCCTGCCTCACTGGCTAGAAAGAACTCCCCAAGGACAAAGTCATGTCTTAGTGAACTTTGTATTTTCTCACGGCTTCTAGCTTAATAGCTGGTCTTTAGTAGCCAAGCTAGTGGATGCTCAATAAGTGCTTTGGGAGTAACTATTGAATGTACCCCCATTTGTTCAAGAAGGTTTCTCCTCTTCTTCAAGAGTATAGGACTTTCCCATTTCTCTCAGTCTCAAAGCTAGATACACAGGAATATTTTTCAGACTTTATTTACCTGTAAAAAACTTCACTCACATCACAAACACCACACACACACACACACACACACACACACAGACACACAGGGCCAGACTAAGATCCCTGTTGCAATTCCCAGACTCACCTAGGGGTTCAGCACATACATCCCATAGCAAGCTCACCCAAGCCCACCATCGGGGTCTGTGCCTAGGCACCAAGGGGCAGGGGGCAGTGCCCGAGGTTGCAGCTAGGTCTTGCTGGGGGCCTGTTTTACAGGTCCATAGGCCTTGTGCAGGTCCACCCAGCCCCACTTTAGGGATATTCACAGCAGCGTGGCCTGTTCAGGATGGAGGACTGGCTGTCGATAGGCAGGTAGCCGGGCTCTGGTAGCATCACGCCGGCGGCGGAAGGCCAGGAATTCCTCCCGAAGTGCAGCACAGCGGGCCTCGGGGCCAGGAGCATGGACAGTGTTCAGCAGGCAGCTCTCCTCTGGAGTCCGCAGACCTGCACAAGAAAGGCAGGCCAATGAGCGAAGCGGCCTGGACACTGGGATGTGAAGATCCAAAGGGCTTTTGGGTGCAGATGAACGAGGGAGCAAGGCACAGGCCATAGAAGAGGAGCCTGACCCAGGGCCTGATGGCACGGACTGGAGCTCAGGTGGCCGGGGGCACATGGGACAGCACAGCCACGGGTGCCTATCTTTCCAGAGGCTTACACACCTAACTCAGGCTCAACTTCAGTTCGGGTCCGAGAGCTCGCCAAGCCCAGGTGCAGATTCTCCAGCAATTCCAGGTCCCCAGGAAATTCTGAGTCCCATTCATAATTCTCATCCACAGATGTGTTCCTCCTTTCAAAAGGGACAAGCATGCAGTGCGAATGAAGGCAGAGTGTATCCAGAATCGTCTGAACCTGGGGTCCCCAAATTCAGATTTGGTCATAGGTTTCCCCTGGAAATCCCTGCACCTTGGCAAAAGCTTCTGACAGAAGGTAGAGTCTCTAGGTCCTAGGATGGAAGTGGTGGAGGAGCAGTGCGGGATATTGGGTAGGGGGGAGAAGATCTGAGACAACAGAACAGGACCCAGATGAGGGTGATGATGGGCAGTGACTGCCCTCACCTCTTGCTGACTGTCACCACATGCTCCCTCCGAGGCCACCTCTCAGGGCCACTGGCCCAGCTGCTGGTGTCTCCTGGCGCCGGACTAAGGTAGCTGCCCCCTGCAGAGGGGACTGTGGAAGGAGGCCGCAGGAAAGATGCGCTGCCCCGTCCACTGCTCTGGCTTGTGAGACTGCCCCGGGGGGCGGCAGGAAGAAGGCCTGGCAACAGCCGCTCCCTCAGTGTCCAGTCAGCCAGTGCTGTGTAAGGGGATTCTGAGGTTGTCCCAGCCCCTACCACAGCCCCAGGAAGTGCTGTCCTGGGGGCCACAGGCGGGGAGTCCGGGCAGCCAAGAAAAGATGAGGTGGGGCAGGGCCTGGTATCCATGTAAACGGGGGGTTGAGCAGGGCTGGACTCCTCCAGAGGGGGCCAGTCCCCATCCACATTCATCTCCCGGAAGAAGGGTAGGCTCAGGTATTGGAGCAGTGGCCCAGGACCTGGCAGGGGACTAGGTGGCACTGCTGGAGGGGGCCCCACAGGGCTGACGTCCGCAATGCAGAGGGGTTGAGGTGCCCCACTGGGGCTGCTGCTGCTACAGTCAAACGACAGGGCCAGGCGCTGGGGTGGGGCCTGTAGTTCTGTCCGCTCCAGGTTTGACCTTTCTTGGGGTGCACCCTTGGTGGGTCCCATCACAAAGCGCCCATCTGGGCCACGGCAAATAGGCTCCAGGGGTAAAGGTCCCCGGCTAGATGGAGGATCCGGATGGGGGCTGGGGGGATGAACAGGTTCCCCCCAAAGCAGACTCTGGCGCAGGCTAGGAACTGGAGAACCCTGGAGTTTCAGCTTGGCCACGCTGTCAGGGCTGTCTGAGCCCGGAGCAGAGCTGGGGAAGGACAGGAGATCAGGGTCTGTCCTGGAGAGGTTTGGTGCACAACAGAGCAGAGCTAGGGAGAGCAAGCGAGGAGAGGACCAACATGGTGGCAGGGTGGAAGGAAGGCACAGGCAACACAGGGCCCGTGCCCAGGCCAGGCCTCGGCAATCCGTTCCCACCCTTCCAGCTTCTGTTCTGGCCCTTCCGAAGGTGCAGAGGAGGAAGCAGCAGCTACAGGCAAGTACAATAATGGGACTTACTGTGGGCCAGACTTCCGGGGCGGGGAGAAGATCAGAGGTGGATCTGTAAGGGAATGAGAACAGGTGACCGTGCAAAAACCAAGCTCTCCACGGCCAGCCCAATGCTAGGCACCCAGCCCCTTCCCCGTTGGGCTGAGAAAAGGGTAGGAAAGACCAGGTGCACCTGGACTCCATGGAAAAGAGGGCCTTTCCCCACCAAGCAGGAAGCCAGGGATGAGGGCGGAGGGGTTCCAGGGACAAAGGCCTACCCTGGCGGAGGCGCTTGCGCCGGCGTCGCACGGCCCTGCGCCTGTTCATGAGGTAGGCGGCCAGGATGCTTACAAGGACCGCCACGCCCAGGAAGCAGACACCGCCCACCACGCCGGCCAGCACGGGCTGAGGCAGCAGGCCCGGCAGCTGTGTGCGTGAGGGGTAGACCTCTAGGCCTGCGGGCGGGAAGCAGAAGAAGGGTCAGTGGGCTTGGAGACCCACTAGCACTAGCGCAAGCCCCACCACCCTTCCGACCCGCCATGCTCTCACCTGAAGTGGAGATGTTGGCTGTGTTGCTGGGATCACTGACATAGCTCCCAGCAACGGCAACCAGGCGGAACTCGTAGAGGACATCCTGGGAGTGTGGGGTGGCAGGCAGGGGGTCAAGAGCCAGCACTGCCCTCCCCAGCCCTATTCCTAAAGACTTTGCAGTTGGGAGGTGAGGTCGAGGGAGGACAGGCAGGGATATATAGTCAAATCAAGAAGAGAAGATGGGGTTTGGGGAATGGAGCAGGTCACTGAAGAGCCCCCCACCCCACTCGTGGACTCCGGCAGGTACCTTGATGAGGCCTGGCACCAACAGCTGCATTTCTGTGCCTGCCACAGCTCGGTCCAGCACCTCCCAGCTCTGGGAGCCTTGCCGTCCTTCCAGAATGTAGCCATCCAGTCTCTTAGGGACCAGTTCAGGGGGATCCCAATGCAAGAGTACCCCCCGGGATGTTCTCACTGCCACCAGACCCCGAGGAGGGGACAGGGGAGGTAGCATCTCTGTTGCTGGAAGGCTGGGTACAGGTGGTGTGGTAGGAAGCGCTGAATGGACAGACAGGAAAGTTGGAGATCAGATTTCCCAACTCCCCTCATCTTGCCCCTCCCCTGGTCTTCCTCAGGCCCCCAGCGCCAAAATGTTCTGCAAAGACCCTTCCTCGCCTCCACTGCCCAGCATCTCTGCCCCCTTGTCCTTCCACACCCCAGATTTCCCTAATACCCCATCCCCATCTCTGCTGCTCTGTGGCATGAGGTCTCACCTTCTGGGGCAGCCAAGATGATCTCACTGAAGGGACCACTCCCCAGCTTGTTCTGAGCGAGAACACTGAACTGGTACTGCGTGTGAGGCTGCAGCCCTGGCACCAGGAGGTGTGCAGCCCCTACAGGCACCGCCAGGGAGACCCAGTCATGGTGGGCTCGGTCAGGACGCTTGGCCCTGGGGGAAGTGGGGGGACATCTCATGAGAAGGTCTGCCGTCCAGAGAGATGATCTCCCCTCTCCACCCAACCATCCCAGGTCCCAGGACCTATGAGTCTCCGGAAATGGCAGCAGAGCTGGGACACAAGTAGGAATGAGGGGTGGGAGAAAGGAAAGAGGCGAGATAGATTCGGGGTGAAGACAGGCACAGGTCACTCACAAAGGGGTGTACCAGACACTGAATCTCTGCAGATAGCCACCATCAAAACCAGGTTCCCAGGAGACATTGGCACTCTTGGACAAAGGCACCACAGACACATTGGTGACAGCATGGGGGCTGGTGCCTGGATGGGATGGAGGGAGGGATGACAGTCAGGGCCCTTAGGGAAGGTGAAGACCGGGGTTCAGGGGAAGGATCTGAATTCCACCCATCATCGCACGGGTCCCACATCCACAATTCCCCACCTGGGCCTCCAAAAGTGACTCCCCTATATCCCACCCCACAGTCTTCCCTGGCCCCAGCATGCTCTCCAGCCACTGACCCAGCACATAGACATTCGTGGAAGTGACCACTCGGGCTACAGCATTGCTGGCACTGCATTCCCAGCGCCCGTGAGCCTCCTTGGTCAGTGGCCGCAGGATGAGGCTGCTGTTGCTGTCCACCTGAGCCTGGCCCCGCAGCCCCCGGCCCACCTGCAGAAGCACTGGTCAGCCCTGAGGACACACGCAGCCACCCCTCACCAAGGGGGCCACTCCTCTCTCCAGGAGGCCCGTTTCCTCCCCACCCCATTTCTGACAGCCCACTCCTTCCCAGATCCTCTTTCCTGTGAATAAGCCAAGGGCACAGATGCAGGGATACAGGGGGCAGGGATCTGGGTGGAGCAGCAGCAGAGATTTACCTTGGCCCAGGAGAGAGTAGGAGGAGGATCTCCTTGAGCCGAGCAGGGGATCAGTAGTTCCCGTCCCACTTCTTGGAAATATTCTTCCTTGGGCCGTTCTATAAAGGCGGGGGGAACCTGCAGGCCAGATCTGGGTTGGGTGGTATCTCTCTTCCAGCCTGTCTTCCACCTGTCTGAGGCTGGGTCCTCATAACAGTCCCAACTCCCTGTTACACTGTAAATCTCAGTCTCCAACACATTCTTCCCCAACCTCTTGTCTGGTTTTTCTCTAGCTCTGTGTGTCTGCTCCCCAGCAGGTGAGGCTGAGGGAAATGGTAGGATAGGAAAGGCCTGGTGGGCTGAGCAGGATTCTCTGAAGATGTGCAGACCTCTACAGATCACATTTTGTGAATGTGTCGTGTGACTGATGTCCCACCTCCCCAGCAGCATCTCCCCAAAACCCTCCAAGATAACAATCGACAGCTGCTTCTGTGGCCATCACGGCAAACACAGACCTGAAAGGCCCTCCCACATGTGTCATCTGCCAGTCTCAGCAAGCATCTTCAGACACCTGACCCACTGCTGCTGTGGGCTCCTGGCCCAGCCGGGCCTCACCTTGAGTAGCACTCGTGTCACAGGGGAGGGCCCAGCAGTACCAAGGCTGTTGTAGGGGGTGCAGGAATATTCTCCCAGGGCATCTTCGTTCCCCAGAGCAATTATCAGTGAGCCTTCTGTGCCCTGCGACCAACCAGGGAACTAAAGGCAAGAAGAGATGACAACCAGAGAGAGGAATTCAGCAGAGGGAAGGCCAGGATGGAGAGGCAGTACAAGCAACTCACTCTGGGCAGGGACCCCACGGCACCACCCCTAAGCCTGATCTCTCTCAGAACCCCAGCCCTCTATCTGCGTTTCCTGCAGAGGGGCTGTACCCCAAGGTGTGAGACTGTACCTGCCCAGATCCGGGAGACCTCTGTGTGCAGCGCACCCTGGAGCTGAGCTATGCCTGGTTCCCTGCCTGCCACAACCTCTCCTAGCCGTCCTCCCAAGGCTCTGCAGCAAAACGGCCTCTTCCAGCCCAAACCAGTCCCTGCTTCTGGGTAAAGGCTGCCACTGTCCTCCTGGATAATGTGGTTGTGTGCCTTCCCTCTTCCTCATTCCCCTATCTAAATACTTCAATCTGTCATCTTTCAGTCTGAGCACAAGGGCTCATCGAGCTTGGTGTCCTTTAGCTCAGACTTCTTAACCCTGGCTCTTGGGCCGCCTCAACAGCCTTGTGACTCTTATCCTATGCTAATCCATCTGGCAAACTCAGCTCCTGATCACAGCTCTGATGCTTCACTGCCTTTACACTTTTTTTTTTAACATACAACAAAAATGTATTGAGTGCTACTGCTGTAAAAGCCCCGAGGACACTGTGATTAAAATGCACCACTAAGCCTCAAGGAATTTATGGTCTCTGCAGACAAACATCAGATCCCAATCACCATAGAGTGAGGTAATATGAATTTGGCATGTGCTGTTTTTCCTTCTGGCCCCAACCTGCCTTTTCAGCTTTCTCTCACCACTCATGTTCCTTCAGCACCACAGTCCCCATCAAATCGCCCAATTCATTATGCCACAAATGTACTGCATATGTGCTCCCTCTGGGCCCTGCTTTCTGCATGGAATGACCATACACCCTTCCAGGCTCAATTCCCAAAATCTTAGAATCTCCTGCTCAGTTATTCCCCTAGGCCTAAAAGGAAGGCACTTACTCCATTCTGGCCTCCAGAAGAGTCTATTCCTGACCTCTTTGCCCCCAGCAGTATCTTCCTTAAGGACAGAGGCTTCTTTTCTGCTGCTTTCCACCCAACACCACACACAGCATCTGGTAGGACGTGTGTGCTCCCACTCAGAGCCGAAAGACACCGAGCTAACTCCATTCTGCCTGCCTTTTGGCCAGAAAAACACTGACTGACACCTTCCACCCCCTGCCCCAAGCCTGTACCTTGTCCAGCTGCAGGGCCTGCCCATCCTTGGTCCAAGTAACAAAGAGGAGCGGGGGATTGGCACGAACAGGGCACCGAATCACCCCGCGCATACCGATGGGGAGGGGTGTCTCAGGAGGCATTGCTGTCACCTGGGCTGGGTCTAGAAGAAAGGGGCAGCAAGTTGGGGGAGAGGGCCTGGCTCAGGAGAAAAGCAGACTGTAGGAAGAACTGGGGTCAGACTTACAGAGCACAGTGAGGTAGGCAGAGGCTGAGGGGGGATGCAGGAGGCCATTGCTGGGCACACAGGTGTAGCGGCCAGCATCATCTGGCTGGGTGGCCTGCAGCCGCAAGCTCCCATCTACCAGGATCCGAACTCGGGACTGCAGGCGGCTGCAATATGCCACAAGTGACAAGGGGCCCTCCAGGCCTTACCCAGCCAAAGGGCTCTTCCAAGACTGTTCATCAGTTTCCCACCTCCACTGCTCCACGTATGGGTGGCCTACCTAATGTGGAAGACGTTGACTCCATCCTGGAACCAGCTGTAGGTGAGGTTAGTGGGGTACGCCTCAGCCCGACAGGCCAAGGAAACATCCTGGGATGCATTCACTGTGCTGTTCTTGGGGGGCACCACGATGATAGGGGGTCCTGTAGGGAACACAAGGAGAGAAAGGTGGTCCTAGCCGGGTCTTCCCAGAACCCTCAGTTCAACCCTTCTTGTCTCTTCCCTCTGGTACACAGGGTTGTTATGGGGCCCTGGGGACCTCAATCAGGACCTGGCCATTAAGTAACAAAAGACCTCTTTGCATGCTGCTTCCCTTTCCAAATTCTTCTTCCACTAAGGGCAACCCCATTTATCCTATTTCTCCTGCCTAAAAACTGTGTGTACATGGGAGGGGGGGTCAGTTTTCACTCTGCTTATCTATTTAGCCTTTTGGTTCCTGTCCATCACGTCTGAGGCACCTCCCTGTGTCTTACTGTAATCCAGGTGCCCCGTACCTCGCCCTAAGATGCCATAGCCACCTGACTCTAGGGTCCCTTGTCGCCATACTAAAGGCTATCCATGTGCAAAGGGTACAGAACCCGCAGCAGTACCTGGATCCTATCGCACTGAGTTCATGCTTCTGGACCCAGCCCCGCGGCCGGGCCCTGTCACCCAACCACCCACCTTTCCACATGCCAGCCCTCATGAACTCCTTCAGTGTGGGCAGCTGGCTATGCCCACACCAAGCTCACGCCTGTCTCCATTCCTCTACTTTCTAAAGCCCTGGTCTGGAATGCCCTTCACGAGAGTCTGGCCAAGCCTCTGTCTGTGCAGCTCTGCTGCCCTGTCTCCTCCCAGGCCCCACTGCATGAGCAGTCAGCAACAAGAGACAACAGCAGGAGCCCATGCACAGATCAACTGCTCCAGCCAGCCCTGAATGCCTGACACCTTGCCTGTTCATCCCAGGGCGTCCTCATGAGAACCTGCATGGTAGGAATTGTTTCCCTTTTATAGATGAAAATACGAAGGCAGAGAGATAGTGAATCTTGTCTCAGCTCAGCAGAGGGAGAGGGCGGGATGATGACACATCACCAGGTCTTCTTGATCCCAGAGGCTATGCTCAGCACCCCCTTCCCTGAATACCACGCAAAGCCTGCCTTCTGGGGGGTCGCAGGTCATCTTACTCCCCCATACAGATAATCGGCACTGTGAAGGTCACTCAAGCTTCACACTTCTCAGTTTTCCTTCCAGTGGACAAAGTGTAGGCCAGCAATGACTGTGTGCCACATGTGAATGCCTGGACCTCATTAACTGTGTCACAGTACTAAGCAGAAAGTGTGAACCAACTTCTGCTTTGAGATGTGAAGCCGGGGCTCAGAACGGTCTACACCAGCATCCAGGTCCTTTCCACTGTGACACACGGCTGGGCACTGTCTGTCTGCTTACACTGATCCTTTCCAAGTTAGAGCGGCAGTGGGACCCGGCCCCCATCCTGCAGACCTCAGCCTCCTCTTCATCCCGCTGTGCACTCCCCGCCCCCCCTTCCTTATAGGTAGCCCTGGTACCCAGCCCTCCTGCCCAACAGCACCTAGCACCAGTAGCTGAGTGGCATGGATGGCGCTGCCCTCAGTGTTGGAAGCTTGGCAGGTGTAGACTCCAGAGCTGCCTCGCTGCACCCGCCGGATCCACAGGGTCCCGTTCTGCACCTAGAGAAACAATCCATGTTCCCCCTTGGCTGGGCCAGTCTCAGACCTACACTCCCTAGACTGGCCAGCAGAGGGAGTGCGCACTCTGGGCTCCGGGGAAGCCAATAGAAAGCGCCTTTTGAAGTCCATCTTCCAGCCCCGCCCGGGAATCCCCTCTATATTCCAGCTCTGGTCCCACCTTCCCAGCACATTCCAGCTGGCCCATTGTGCCCAGCTCTGGGACTCACTTGCACCTGACCCTGGCCCCGGCCAAGGTCTTGTCCCCAGAGCTTCCAAGTCACGCGAGGCTGGGGGCTGCCATGGGCCACACAGCGTAGGGTGACTGGCTCCAGTTCTCGCACTTCCAGTACTGGGGGAGGTGTCTCCTGGAACTGAGGGGGCGCTGTAAGGGAGAGAGTCATCAGGGGCTCTACAGGGGCTATGGCCCCAAGAGCAGTGCCCAAGGGCCAAGGAGACAGACCATTGAGGGCTGCACCACTCTGCCCACCAGTGCAGCCCAGGGTCACCCTATCTGCCCTTCCAGGGACAGGAAGAGAATTGCATCAGCCTATCTGCACACACGGTGCTAAGCACAGAGAGCACAGGGGGAGGAGAGCTAAGTGCCTAGAAAAAGCACAGTGCAGGAAGTCAGAGGCCTGGGTCCTAGACTCTGCCTCGCCAGTCATCAGCCACTAGCAGCAGGACCTGCTTCACTGCCCCTGTCTCACTGATGAGATAGACTATGAGGGACGATCAATGGGGTCCAATGTGAAAGAGGTATTTTGGAAACATGGACCCATAGCCCCAGTCTCCCTAGCCATCACCTTTGCCAAGGAGGCAGACGGGAGAAGAAAAGGACCTTCCTGATTCAGAGCTTAGACTGTTGATTTGAAGAACTGAAAGGGCTGGACTAAAGGAGGGACAAGGTAAAACTGCTAAGTTAGCAAACAAGGGGTGTCAGAGAGGGTGGGGCACAGTAGCTGCACTGGACTCTTCCCCTTCTCCCCTTCTCCCACCAGCCTGAGTCCCTGTCCTGCTCCTGCCCTCCCTTCTCCACCGCCTGCCGCAGCCTCATACAATTGACTGTCAGGTGCACCCAGGAGCCGTTGGCAAAGTCCTCTTCCGGGCTGTGCCGGTCCAAGTAGAGCACGCGGCACTCGTACCAGCCCTGGTCTTCCACCCGGAGCCCCTCGATCTGCAGAGATGCTCCCGTCTGCAGCCGGACTCGTCCTGGGGAGAAGCCCTGGATTAGGGCTGCTGAAGAGACCTCACAGAAGCCCCAAATCCTTAGTCACACTGGTCATTCTCAGAGATGGAGAGTAGTCTCAAGTCTCTGTTACCCCTAGAGAATGGGGCCTACAGAGGCACAGATGGGGTTCAGTCATTGAGGGAAAGTCCTTCCATTCAGCCCTTCTGACTGCTCTGCCTTACAACAGCCACGACTAGTCCATACAAAGAGACCCAGGGAGGTGGCAGGAGGACAGACCGTTCCACCAAACCACACTTGGCTTCCAGTGCTGTTGGGGGTAAAAGAGTGAAAGAGTGTCTCTGGACACTTACAGGATCTGCCTCTCCCTGATCTCTTTATGTAGGGGCAAGGTAGTTTTGGCTCTGGGGCACTCCTCCTGCCACAGCACTCTGTCCCTAGAAACTCCAGCAGTGTCTGGGGCCCTAGCAGGAACCCAGACCTCGCCTCCCAAAGCCTCTAATCCCTTAGCGCTATTATCAGCTGCCTAAGCGCCTTAGGGTGGCCAGAGTCCAGCTGAGTGTGGCCAGAGTCCAGCCATGCCAGGCAGCACAGTCAGCAGCTCCTCACCCATCCCCTCCATGCCCCAGGGCACTCCCAGATGACTGACCTCAGGCAGCTCCACAAACCCACACACCACAGCACCAGCAGACACTGCACACACACACACCCTACTCAGCATCCCCAGCACACCACCAGGCTCAGACTCAGATGCCTGTGCACTCAGACCCTCAGCAACCTGCACTGATGGAACCCTGAATCCCTGAGGGCTCCATGGGACCCAGGCAGCACAATGTAGTGAGAAAGGTATAAACTTGGTAGCCAGGGAGAGAAAGGTGTGAATCCAACCCTGTTGCTTTGGGGCAAGTTACTTGATCTGTCAATTTCAGCTTCCTCTACCACAAAAATAAGAAAGAAAACTTGGGGTGGAGTGCAGGAGAAAGGAGAGTGCAACAAAGCATACAGCGTAGTGCGTGGCATCAGCTGGTGTTCAAAGGTTGCTGAACCAATGAATAAGCTCCAGATTTGAAATCAGAAGCCTGCAGGAATCCTGGCCCCATCCCTTACCTGATAACGCATCGTACCCCTTTTTCCTCCATAGGTAAATGCATGCCATGCACCAAGTCACCCTACCAGAAGCCCTGTGTTACTCAGACTCCTCTGTCACCCCCACAGGTCCCTGCTCATTAAATCTTCCAAATCCTACCCCATAAATATTTTGATTTCCTTCCCTATCATCTCCACTTTGCAGCCTGTCCTATCTCTCACCTGGATGCTCAGCCTACTTTCTCCCTTCTACACTCACCAGCTACCCCCCTCCCTCCACCTTGACCTCATGTGGACAGACGGTATTTTCTGGACTTTGTAGGGTATGCACATGCAGATCCCAGACAAGTTCCTTAGCACTGTGCACACTCCAGCCCCTCCTAGCAGGAGAAATCCTAGTATACCCACCCTCCGTCTACTTCCATTCTACTTCCGGGGATCTGGCTAAAGCAGAAGCTCAGCCTGCAGTGCCCCTGATGCCACAGGGAAGAAGGGGAGAACCATCAAGCTGAGGATGGCTTACGATCTTTGCAAGGGTCCTTTTCAAAAATGAGTCCCCAGGGTGTGGATTCCTTAGGATGGGTGGACCTGCTGAAAGGGCTGGGTGTTTAAATCTCCACCCAGGAGATAAAACTACACCTATAGCAGGTAAATATTTAACATAATCCTACCCTTCAACCCACCAACAGGATTCCTCAGTAACTCTAACCTGCCTGGCCACTGAGCCCTGCAGACCCCAGGCTACAACCCCATCTGTACCCCTTATGAGAGAAACTTTTCATACAGGAGATCTTAGAGTGCTAGTATAAAGGAAGTAGATGGAAAGAGGGTTAAGCATTAAAGACGGACCACGTAATATTTGGCATTGTCACCATATTTAATCCTCCCAAGCATTCCATTATAGATGAAGAAGTGATGTTAAGTTTCCTTCCAAAATCTCATGGCTAGTAAGTGACAGAGCCATGCCTCCTCCAGATGCAATGCACTTCTTCATGGAGCACTGGTGTTAAGAGTGAGTGACACTCAGGTCACTGAGCACAATCCATACAGTCTAACTTGGGAAATGTTGGGAGCCGATGGCCAATCGTCCCAAACGTTTCCATGCAGAATATCAACACAGCACACTGCATGTCCTGGCTTCCCTGGGAGATCTGCTGGATGGCTGGGCCTGCAGTGTCACAGAGGACCAAGGAGATGGCCAGAGGCAGCAGTAATGAGGCCACCTCCTGGACATCTGCAGGGCCAACCAGAAGGACTTAAGACCTTACTCAGTATGGGGGCTGTGCAGGAGACAGGAGCTGTCTGTGCCTTTTTAGGCTCCCCGAAGGCAGGGAACTCCACAATCAGGAACCTAGTAGCTGTATGTCCACACAGATGGAAATTCAAACCACGGTACCAACTGTGCCCAGACACTGCGTGGTAAAGCAAGAGGAGCAAAGAGGCTTCTGGGAAGATGTAACCAGCAGAGGCTTTTGAGAGATAAAAGCCAGCAAGGGGAGATGACTACAGTGAGCAGGGGAGTTTTAAGGGGTGAATGGAATAACTGATTTTCATCAAACAACTAAGCAGTGAGAAAACGCCTGTCCCTTCATTTGTGGAACACCTTGAAACTCTCAGGAAATACAGCACAAAGGGCCAAAAGGCCACCCCATAAATGCAAAGAGCTGGTCTAGGATCCTTCTGCGGAAAGACAGCTCAGCCTGCCTTTCTCCCATGCCTAGTCTATAGGCACCACGCAGGGTACTTTACACTCAGTAGCTAATTGAATCATGTACTGCTTTTTACTACTTTTGCACCACTTTATAAGCCCACTCTACTACCAGATGGCTTCTAGAGCCCTCCCACATTAGAAACTTTCCTTTCCATGTGGTCTGCATAGCTCTAGTCTCTGTCAAGTCTCATACATTCTAGGCCACCAGCCTTCCCCACAGTCCCAGGCCCATCTCCCCTCCACTTGCCCAGAGGGTTTATGACACAACAGCATTGTCCTTAGCAACCTCCACCTCCCGTTGCTTAGCAACTGCAGTTCTAAGTCCCCACACAAAGCCTGAGAGGCTCCTTCCACTGTGAGTTAGTAAAAGGGTTAACGGGCTCAGGGGCCTCATTCAGGGGTCCTTAGTCCCAGGCCAGCTCTGGGTTGACCAAGAGCTCCAGCATAGAGAGGGGCAGCAGTGGTAACAAAGGGTAGCGGAAGAAGAAAAGGCCCAAAGACCACTGCTTGGACCCTGGCAGCTCAAGAAATAGCACAGAGACAAGAGGAAACCCACAGGTGCACAGGTAGCCATCCAGTGCCTTGTCTGCCTGAGGTCCCCCGAGACAGGACAGAAGCTGGAAAGGAAGAGTTCTGCACCTTCCAGTGGAGTCCCAGGAACGGCCCTATCCCACCTCCCCTTCCTCCCCCTCGGAGAGGCACTCCTGGAATCTGTGCCTCAGCCTGCAGCTCACAGCCTGCAGGCACCCTAAAACCCTCCCAGGCCCAGGCAGCAGAAGGGAGGGCCAGTGGGCACAGCCATTTCTTTCCACTACTTGTGCTAATTGAGGCCTGCTTTTCCCAATCCCCCAGGGCTGGCATAGACACATAATCTCCCACCAGGCTGTTTGCCAATAACTGTCCCCAGTTTGAAAGTAAACGCTCCCCCTCTACAGCACCTGCCTGTGCTTCCTTCTCTCGGCTCAGCCCACCCAGTGGCCAGAGCTCAGCCAATCCAGGACTTCCCTCAGGATTCAAACTACAGGGAAAAGGTGGCACTCCTCCATCACTGTCCTCCCAGGTGGCCCTTCCCAAGTTTCCCCTCAGAGGCAGAGGCAACACAGGTCCCTTCTGCCTAGCAGCCCAGATCCATCCTTAGGACTCCATGGGCCTTCTGACCCCTGGCACTAAATCACTCAGATTAAGGTTCCTTTCAAGATTAGGAGCAAGCTAGGCCATTCCGGGGAGCCAGCTGGGCAGTAGCAGAGGTCCAGGAACCCTGCAAACTCCTCTACTTCCATACAGGAGATGTCTAAAGCGGCAACCCAGCCAGCCCCGTTCACGCTGGTACCTTTGGGGAGCCAGGGTTCTCCCCAGTCTGCTGCCTCTGTGCCCATGCTTCTCTCCGAATCAGGACAAGCCCCAACTAGAGAAGCACACAGATTGCAGCCCCAACCATCCTTAGGACTGTTCAGTCCATTCTCTAGGCTCCTGAGATCTAGTATTTTGGATAGCAGGTGAAGGGAGAGCAGGGGAGCTAGCAGACAGTAGACCTAAGGACCAGGGTAGGGCCAAGCATGGAGACTATGGAAAATCAGAATGGAGTCTGGGAGGTTTCATGGTAAGATCTAGAAAGAGTAATTAGGTTTAGGATAGACACAGGCTTAGGTCAAAAGGCCAGGTATGGTGGTGCATGCCTGTAATGCCAGTACTCTTGAGGCTGAGGCAGGAGGATTGCCAGTCTGAGCCTGGGCAGTTCAATGACTTAGCAAGACCCTATGTCAAAATAAAAAAGTTTAAAAACGGGCTAGAGGTGCAGCTTAGTATGAAGGGCATGGGATCAATCCCCAGTATGGAGGAGGGAAAAGAAAGAAAGAAAGAAAGAAAGAAAGAAAGAAAGAAAGAAAGAAAGAAAGAAAGAAA
>PVJX010002775.1:0-23911 GCA_004027295.1 Dolichotis patagonum
ATAAGACTTTATGGTAAGCATGAGGCCCCATCTCATAGCTTCAAAGTCTTTCAAAGTTTTAAATCATCAGTTGGAATGGTGTTATCCTGTTTTGTTTGACTATATCATACGTGATGATATGAACAGCTGTTTTGAAGAAAACATTATGACAGCTATTGCTGATTTAATATTATCCTTCTTAGAAGTCCTAACATGCTTTATTTTTTGTTCTATTACCATTGGTTCTATCTACCACATTGTGTCTCATTGGAATTTGAATATGTGTGATAGTTCAAATAAATTTTTTTCTTTTTTATCAAAAATGAGATATTATAATACCCATTGATCATTTTCTGTTATTCGGTTCAGAAAGCCCTGGAATTCTTTCACTATATACATGGCTTTATACAATTGTGTTATGTTTGATATTATTGTAATTGAAACTATGCTCAACTATAGCAGAGTAAGAGATATGGTGTTAGATACTGTTGATGTCCAGTTGACTTAATGTAAAGTACTGTGTTGCCTATGTTGTCCTGTTCTGATCTGCTCTGTACTGCCCCCTTTTGTTTTATTCTCTTTTAAATAAAAAAAAAATAATGTGCACGCTCATTTTCACAGCTGTTGTAACAGCCTACACCCCCACCAACAATGGAGAAGTGTTTCTGTTTCCTAACAACACGCCAGCATTTGTTATTGGTTGATTTCTTGATGTTAGCCATAGTTTCTGGAGTGAGAGGATGTCTTAGTGTTGTTTTAATTTGCATTTGTAAAATGACCAATGATGTCAAACATTTTTTCATATATTCATTTGCCACTTATATTTCTTCATCTGACAATAATGTATTCATCTCAGATGCCTATCTCAAATGTACCTTATCAATACAACAAAAGACAAAAAATACATGATCTTCTCAATTTATGCTGAAAAATTCTTTTGATAAAGTCCAACATTAATTCTTTATAAAAACCCTAGAGAAAGCAAGTATAGATGGTCTTTACTTCTATCTAATAAAACCACCTATGACAAACCAACAGCCAACATCATACTACATAGACAAAAACTGAAAGCTTTTACTCCAAAATGCGGAACAAAGCAAGAATATCCACTATCACCACTCCTACTCAATATAGTTCTGAAAACATTAGCCAAAGCAATTAGACAAGAGAGAAATAAAAAGAATAAATGTCAGACTGGAAGAAGCTAAATTATCATTATTCACAGATGACATGATACTCTACATACAAGACCCCAAAACTCCACTAACTTCCAGACTTAGTAAGCAAATTCAGCAGCAGAGCTGAGTACAAAGTCAACACTCAAAAGTCAGTAGCATTACTATACACACAATAAACTCAATGAGATAGAAATTACAGAAAGCATACCTTTTATGATAATATCAAAAAATGAAATACTTAGGAATCAATCTTACAAAGATTTATTTTGAAAATTACAATACTCAGAAAAAAAAGAAATTGAAGAGGAATTTAGAAAAAGGAAGGATATCCGTTGTTCATGGATAGAAAGAAACAACTTTGTGAAAGTGATCATACTCCCAAAAATGTTATACAGATTTAATGCAATCCCAACCAAAATATGATTAACATATCTCACAGATTTAGAGAAAATATTCCTAAAATTCCATGCGGAAAATTTTAGGAATACCAAAGGCAATTCTGGGCAACAAAAGCAAGGCAGGAGGCATCACAACCCACACTTGAAGTTATACTATAAAGCTGCTAAAATATTATCAACATGATACTGGCAAAAAACCTAAAACAACAACAACAACAAGAAGAACAAAAACAACCAGACCTGAGGATCAATGTAACAGAATAAAAGATATAGCAGGTATACAACTACAAACACACTCAGCCACCATATCTTTGACAAAGTGGCCCAAACAAGTTCTCTGGAAGAAAGCCTCTTTAATCAGCAGTGTTGGAAAAATTGGCTTACTACATCCAGAAGACTTAAACTAGACCCATGACAATCACCAAGCACTAAACTAAAATCAAAATGAATTAGAGATCTAAATATTAAGACAGAAACACTAAACTTACTGGAAGACAAAGTAGGTAGAAATCTTGAGGACATAGGGCTAGGCAGAGTTCATGAAAAAAAAAAATGCATGAGAAGTACTTCCAAGAATCAACAACTGAAATCTCATCTTATTAAAAAGTTTTGTACATCAAAAGAAATCATCAACAGTGTGAAAAAAAATTGATGAATTTGGAGAACATTTTTGCCTACTGACCCTCAGAAAAAGGACTTCTATCTAAAATGTACACATAATTGAAAAAAATCAGGTCTCTGAAATCCAAAGACCCAATACATATTTTAAATACCAAAATCTTTTTTCATTTTTTTCTTTTCAACATAATATGAATTTGCTTCCTGTGGGTGGCCAACATAGGCAGAGAAAGCCAGCAGATCCATCTCCACCTGCCAGCCACTGCTACCAAAATCTCCTTTCTCCGGGCAGCCAGCAGGAGCAGGGAAATGCAGCCAGGTAAGCCCTGTGAGCCTGTAGGCCACCACTTGAGGTCCTTGGTTCCTTTGGGCAGCCATCACCCACTGGGAGAACCAGACAAATGCATCCCTGTATGCCCGCCTCCATGGAGGGAGTCCCAGTGCAGACATGCAGGCTGAGAGAGGTAGCCCCATCTCCATGCAACCTTGATCACTGGGAAGCTGCACAGGTCCGAAGAAACACACCCCATGTCCTGCTACCTCCTGTGTATCTAGGGCCAGAGGAACTCAGGTGCCTGTTCCATTCTCTTAAACTGTGGAGGGGCAGCAAAAATGGGAAGTTCCTGGGGTCTCATAACCAGCTTGTTGGGAGGAATCCAGGAGAATGTCAAGATGAAGGAGCAAAAGGCCATCTCAGATCTCCAACCCACACAGAACAAGTCTAGGAGATACAATCATGGAAGCAAATGGAAGCCATGCACCTGAAATCGCTGAAAGGATAGCAACTGAGGAAAAGACACAACTCCATGACACTGTAAAAACAATCAAATCAGAAATAATGTCTCAGGTAAAGAAGAAATCACAAACATAATGAAAGAATTGCTGAGTGTATCTAAAGAAGAGTAGATAAAAGAGGAGCATAGGAAAGTGATGGAAACCTTGAATGAACACTATAGAAAGGGGTTGCAATGCATGAAACATATTCAAACAGTGATACAGGAAAATAAAAAGTCAGTTGAAACCTAGCAACACTGCTTGAAATAAACTGAAGACTTTCAAATCTTGAAGACAAAATTGCAACTAATAAACAGGAAATAAAAGATCTCCTGAAAATAACATGGAATTAAGAAATAACAATTCAAAGGCTGAAAGAAGATGCAAAGAAACATAATTTGAAGTGATAGATATCAGTGAAGAAGCCGGGGTCAACACAAATTAAATTAAAAGGCTATTTACAGAAGTAATAGCAGAAATCTTCCCAAATATAGGAAAAGGAGCTGGCATGCAGATAAGTAAGGCATATAGAATTCCAACTAGCCATTATCAAAGTAAATCCATACCCAGACATATAATAATTAATATTCCAGAAATTCAGCCCAAGAACAGAATATTAAATGCTTTTAGAGAAAGGAAACAGATCAACTATAAAGGGAAACCAATCACAGCAGACTTCTCAACACAAACCAGAATGCCAATGGATATTCTAGAGAGAGATAAAGATGACCATGTTTCCAGGAACAACAGCAGAGGAGGATCGCCAAACAGGACAGGCAATTGAAAAGCTGAGGGCCAGGAACAGCAAGATAGCAGGGCAGAGACAAACCAATGTATGCTGGTTGTAACCATTAATATAGGTGGCCTCAATTCAGCAATAAAAAGAAACCCAGGAAGAGTGGATCAAGAAACAGGATCCATTAATATACTATATACAAGAAACAGATTTAACTGGAAAAGAAATTCATTAACTGAAAATCAAAGGAGAGAAAACAATTGTTCCACGCGACAGGAGACCAGATAAAAAGCAAGGATAATTTGCCCATCAACCTCAGAATGGATAAGAAAGATACGGAATTTCATGCAATGGAAAGCTACCCAGCTATAAAGTAGAATAATCTTGAGGCTCTTGTAGATAAATGGACCCAACTGGATATCATGTTCATGGGCTAATCAGTTTGAACTCATAATTGTGAACCCTAGCATAAAAAACAGGAGGAGTTAATGGGATCCGAAAAGAAAAACAGTCATTGTAAAAGTGATCGGGGTAAACCTGGGAGGCAAAGGTGTTAACTACTGTTAATTTCTTGTCTTGTGTTGAACTCTTATATTGTTTTCACAATTTTGTTACATTTGGATTTGTTCTGTCTTATTTTGTTGGATTTTGCATTGTTGGAGGGCATGGGCAGCTATTTTGAACATAATGGGATATATTATGATAATCATGGTTGGTTTCCTATTATCTTGTTTTGAAGTTTTATAATGCTTTCATTAATTTGGTTAATTGGTTTTACTGTTCTGTTTTGTTTGATTTTATTATGTGTGATGGTATGAACAGCTATTTTGAAGAAAATAAGACATTATGACAGCCATTGCTGATTTACTAACACTTTGTTTTGAAGTCCTATAATGCTTTTATTCTTTTGCTTTGGTTCTATTCTGTTGTGTTTTATTTGATTTTATTATGTGTGACACTATGGACAACTTTTTTGAAGAAAATAAGACATTACAGTAACCATTGTTCATTTTCTGTAATCTGGTTTTGAAGTCTGTAATGCTTTCATTGTTTAGATTGGTTTTATACTATTTCATTAGTTTGACATTACTGTGTGTGAAGTGTGGTCAGCTATTTCAAAGAAAACAAGTGACATTATGGTATCCACTGCTGATGTCCTGTTGTCTTGTTTTGAAGTCCTGTGTCACTTGCACTGTTCTGATTTGCTTTGCTTTGTTTTGTTTTGTTTTATTCTCTTTAAAATAAAAAATTTAAAAACCATAATACAAATTCACAGAATACTGTCCACAAGTCATGTTATATTATTTATCTTCCTATATATGAAGATAAATTATATATATATATATATATATATATATATATATATATAACTTTCACTTCAAAATTTGTACCAGTGGCTATATCTAGTATCTGTGGATTACGTTATTTTATAAAGAAAGCATAAGAAGTTGGACAGTAAGAAAATCTTTTAATTATTCTAGATTCACAATAGAAAACCATACTCTAAATGTTTCCAATGAAAATATTATTTAGACTCCACTGTGTTTATCTGATTGCACAAAGCACTATGTCATATTTACTGTAGGGAATTCACTATTATCATTTCTTTAGTCCTAAATCCTGATATTTTAGGATTTCAGCATCGTCTCATATCACTAGATAGAACGAAAATAAGGTACTAGTCCATAAGTACAAAAACGGATAACAAATCAGTGTACAAACAGGAATATCAACCAATTAACTTAAACCTCCTGAGTGCTCAGATTATATGGGTACATCACTATAACTGGCTTATTTTTTTAAATCAATTTTCCAGTCCTATAGTTACTTACACTGTAGATTAGGTTAACTGAACCCTAATTCCACTTGTTGGATTCCCAGTAGCTCTGATTGTAAGTGGGCAAGAATGCTCCAGGCTTAAAATCACAACTATCTTACTAGTATCCCTATTCTGAAATAATATTTTACATATATTTTTTCTCTCCTCCTTTTAGGTCCAATGATACTCAAAATTTCCTTTAGAGGTGCTATGTCCATACAGCCTATGCTGAAATTTTCTTTGAAATTGTCACTTACGTGGCTGAGTCAATGTGATTCCAATCAGGAAAGAAATGTACAACCAGACTGAAACTTACAAGGAATAGTCATGTAGGGCCTGTGTAAAGCACACAGAAAAGTGTATCCTTTCTTGTCCTTGAGAGCTGAGTGTCAGAGCTTGTAGGTAAGGGAACCATTGCATTCCTTGGACATCAGAAAAAGTGATGACTTCTCTGTCAAGGAAAATTTTTCACTTGCTGCAGATTTGACTTCCATAATTTCCTGGAAACTCTACTTAAATTGTTGAGTTATTATCTGTGTACTTCTTAATTACTACCCACACAACTTGGTGTAAATTAATCTGTAGCTTACTTCTAGCTATTATGAGCAACCTACACTCCACCCACTGAGAACAATTTATAAAGGTTTTAAAGTAAAGGCAATATCAAATGAATAAAAAATACTGATTGAACAAAAATCAATATAACATAATTTAAATGAATGAGTATAAGGAGATAAACGTATTAAAGTTCCATTCAAAACAGTCTTTTTGCCCCAGGAAATTTGTGGGATTTATCTTTAGATTGCAGAAGCTGAGCAGAATGTGAAACACAAATGGTTTTGCTTTTACTGAACTGGAGCAACATATGTTGGAATTCATGGATCTCACAGCCTCCAGTGGTTAAGAGACCAAAATAACAGAGAAATGAAACCGTAAAAGTTAACCAAGCTTTCTGTAAATGAATCCTCCAAAAAGCTTTTTATCAGTCTCTAAGTTACACTTGCCCAGAGCAAAAGATAAAAAACAAAAATGAAAGTAAAACCAAAACAAACCAAATAATAATAAAAAAAATAAGAAGCTAGAAACACAGGGTGAAGGCTCATAACTCTAGTATACATTGGTTAGTTTCGTATAATGGGACACAAATAATAACAATGCCTAAATAGGAGGTCAGACCCTGAAATCCCTAGGTTTACAGTTAACAGTCCGAAAGTGATCTGCTCCAAGGGAAAACACAGGAACAGAGCCAGCACAAAGGCAAACTAAAAACTGAAGTATTTTCTGTCACTGTTGGAGCAAAGCATTTGATTTATATGCTCTGCCTGTCAGAGAAAACTGTTTTCTGAAGAATTACAATATAAACAGACACTTTACAGCATTGCACCTAAAGTAGCTAGTGCTTTACTGTACACGACAGCAAACAAGATTAAATGAAAAGAGACTCAAAAGAAGAAAAAGAACAGACAGTGAAATATTGAAAGGTAAACCACATAAGTATCTAATTACAAAGTAATTACTTATCAAAAATAATTTGGAAAAGATAAAAGAAAACATGCATACCAGAACAAAATGTTTACAAAACACAGGACCTTGTAAGGTCTATATAAAAATGCATAAGAAATAACTACAAATCAATAATGAAAATGTAGGCTATCAAAGTTTGAAACAAAAAGAAAAATGAATGAAATAAATATTTTTAGATGTTGTACAAAAATCAGCTTAGATGAACATGCGTTACATATTTACTCATGAAGGAAACACAAATAAAATCATAATAGAAAATCATTTATATGTGTTAGAATAGCTAAAATTAGAAAATAACAATGCCAGTGGTTATTAAGACTATGAAGGAAGAATAATCTCATGTGCTTTCTAATGAATGCCTATTTTAGGAGCATCTGCCAAGCCTGAATATATATGCGATTTTTTGTTGTTGTTGTTCTGTTTTGTTTGTTTTGTTTTGTTTTGGGTGGTGGGGATTGAACCCCATCTCTCCCACACGCTAGACAAAGCACTCTACCGCTGAGCCACACCCTCATCCGTAAAGCTCAGCATATGTATACTTATGACTCAATACTTACGTTTCTAGGTACATATTCAGAACATATATTTATAAATGTCCTTCTAATAACTTCAGGGAATTTTAAAGAAGTATTATTCATAGTATCTTAAACTGAAAATAATAAAAAATGTAACAGTATAGTGGATAAAAGCTGATGGATAAACAAATTCAGAATTATTCCTACAATTGAATATTAAAAAGCAATAAAAATGTATAATTACATAAGTGCAAGGAATAGTCAAACTATTGTTCAGTTTACAACTCATAATTACACTAGTGCGAATTGTTAATATTTAAATACAGGTAGATTCTTTGATGATAGTAGACATCAGAATAGTGATTCTGTTTCTGGCAAAGTCAGTAACAGTGGAGGCATAAGGGAAGACTATAGGATGTTGATCTCTTTCATTTTAATGTGTTTCATAGTTCCACAACCATATATTCTTATTAATTTAAATGTGTGGATATTAAATTCCAACACATAAACTGGGCATTGAAATTTCTTAATATAAAAAATTGCTTAATATATGTATCGCATTTTCATTTACAAAGAGAGATTGGAGTTAAATATCAGAATAAGTATATGGAGTTTTGTGTTTTGATAATAAATTTGATAAGCCTTAACATTTTTTTGGCAATTTGTTGTTGATTGCAATCACTGTTCAAAATTTTTTCTAAGAATGTCTCAAACATCATATTTATGAAAACATCTTAATGATATCAATAAGAATGTTTAATTGCATTATGGAAAACTACTCGAAGTTTATCTTGTAAGCTGAAATGTTACTTTAAACATAACAATGCACAATACATTAACCAAGGCTAATCTGCTATTATTTTGTTTTGAAATTCTGTATCATTTTTATTTTTTGTTTTTAACATAAAGAACATAAAAAGATTATGAAGGATAAATTAATCTTAATGCATTGAAATTCAGTATTTCATGTTACTAAGAAAAGAACGTTTAAATCATTGTTTTCTTCATTAGTCTCACATTAAAAAATTACATACTATAAAAAATTGAAGTGGAATTTGAAAATCACTGTTTTCAGAGAAAACATCATAGTTAAAAACAAAGATTGAGGAGTGAAGTGTCTCATGAAAAATAAGAGAAAGTTGGTTAATGTTTTGTAATTCCCCACTTCATAATGAAGAGTGAATAGAGCCCTGTGGTAGCTCTGATCCATGGCCCAGCACTCAGCGAGAATCAGGCAGGGGGATCTCAAGTTCCAGCTGGGGCTGTTAGGCAGTTTAGGAAGCCTGGGTCTCAAAAAATTTCTTTTAATTAATTGATTTAATAAAAAAATCAAAATTCTGAAGAGGTAGTTTAATAGAAAGACCTTGGATTTCATCCCAAAGGTGGGAAGACCAATAATTTAAATTGTTACGTATAAGTCTTTATGTTTTATCAGCTGAAAATAGGTTTTATTTCTGTTTCAGTAGTTTTACTGTTACTGTGCATCTGTCTTTTGGCTTGGTAGAAATATTTGGCCTGGTTTCTTTCTTAACGAGAAGGTACAATACCAACATAATAGTTGCTTGATTATTACATTGGCAGGGACTGGGTTTCCCTAAATTCGGTTTGTACCCTACTCAAACACACAGCACTAGAGTCAGGTGAGACTTCACATTTATGAACTATAATTAATGAATATGTTTTTAGCTAGTGTTATTACTTAAAATAATCTAAAGGAACCAAATTTGCAAACATAATCTTTCATCAAAATGTAATGTTTTATATTTTTTACAGAAGCCTCTTTTGAAAAAAATCGTGAGAATTAAGCTTTTAAAAAAATGAGAATAAACTGAAGTATTCTCATAATGTTGATTGGTCTTTTTCATAAAAATATTTTATTTTCTATTCTTCTAGTAAGGTCACTTATTTCTAGTTGCCAGCAGATTGAACTCAGTGTTTACAGGAATTGTCAATGGTTGTAACTGTTGCAGATTTGTGAATTCTTACTTGAGTGATTACTAGGGTTTAGGGTGCACTAATTCTTATAGGGAGTTAGCTTTGGTCTAGGTATTCTGTGTATCATAGAGTATCAAGAAATCTGCATTTTCTTTCCATCAACTGACAAAAGTTTTCCTAAAAGCCTCCCAGCCTGTGAAACTTCCGCCAGCACTTCAGACAGATCTATTGTAATACTATGCATTTGAAACCTAGTTTTTCTTCCTATTTTGTTGTGACAAATATCAATACACAGAGAACACAGAAACACATATCAAAATAATTATTTTCTTAATTACAAATTATCTCAAATACATTGAAAAATTCATAAAAAGGGGTATGATAAAGATTTCAAATGTATGATTTAGTTTTCAGTTAACATCTGTCTAATTAACTAACACCTTTACAATGATAGCAATTTGAGTTAAAGTAAACATTATACAATGTTTTACTCTACCATTTTAGTTGTGCTAAAACCACTGTATTAATGTTCAATCTGGCTAGACAGTAAGACAACTGATTTTTATGACCTTTGCAATAGTTTCTTTTTTCTTTTTCCTAAGTAGAGACAATTGTATATTGGTCAACCTACAAATGTTTCTAATATTAGTTTCCCTTTTCTTTTTAAAGGTGTGAGATAAGGTTTTATTTTTAATACATTAAAAACATATGGTAACTAAAAGAGATCAGCACAAATATTCCAAATCATCATTTATTAATTGTTCTCATTTTTCTCTTTTCTATCTAGGCTTCTTTCAGTATAATACATCTGGGTGTAGAAATTAAAATCACTGGAAATTTATTAATATGTTGAAATGACAATCTGGTAATTCAATGGAATTAAAAATGAATTTCAGTGGACTATTGGATAGAATTGGATGAGCTGACTACGTTTTGAAAGAGGATATTGCAGGAATATTAAGTAAGTATCAAGAATTTATTGCGCAGGGCATTGTAGTAGTCTTTAAAGCTATAAGAATACAGAATTCACTGCAGAAGCAGGTAAGAGAATACCTGGAGGTAAAAGCAGAAGGGTTTTCTCTTGGATATATATGCATTAGTATTCTTTTTTAAAAAAAATGCAAGGATGTTCTTTTCAATTATATGTGCTGTATTGAAATCTGGAAAATACAGTGCCATTTGTTCACATTTCTGAAAGGTTGGTATATGCTAGAAGTTGTTCAAGGTGTCCTTATAGTTTTTGTTTCATTAAATCATTATAATAACTTTATTGTTTCTTTGTGGCACAATAAAATAAATAAGAAGTTTAACTTCCAAGGTTACTCTGCAGAGCAGTGCTGGAGCTGGGACTGAATCAGGCTTCCTGTGAAATACTGTAAACTACACACAGTGCTTTCTGTCACTGAGTTCCATGGATTTGAAAGGGAATATATCCAGCATGTATCATGAAAACAATTAAGCTAAATTACAAGAAAAGCGTGTTACATTTTGAAAAAAATATATACATATATCACACATATTTGTGTCCTATGTCAGGTATATGGAAAATAGTTTTCCGACAATTTAGAGGAATTTGGAATAATTCAGTATATCCTACATGTTAATTTTCTATTAGTTCCTGAAAGATACAGAAGATATTTCGTAGCTTAAAACTTTATGTATGCTTTAAATTCCATGAAACAGAATAAATTAAAATGGAAACAAACAAACTATTATCTAATTGTCTACATGAAAAGCTTGCCCTGGTGACCACGTTCTTTGTTAAGGTTACACAAGTTTCTATGTCACTGCTTTGAGAACTTAGCTGGGCTCAGTTTTCATTTAGAGTTTTGGGGCTGAATTTGATAGTTGATAGTTCATTCAGTGCATTGGCAAAATCCATTTTCTTTTTTGCAGTTGTGAAAATAGCTGTCAGCTAAAACCTTCAACTCTATGCCATTTCCTCCGGTGTCATGAGCTCCACTCTGTCTTCATAACTAGCAGTGGAGAATTTTCCAAAGAACAAATTTTATACACAATTCAAATTTGTGTTCCTCTTTCAGCGATGGCAAAACTTATATTTATAGGCTCACATAATTGCATCCGGGTCTCCACAACATGCCCCACTAGAGTTAGATCATCTGAATCTCTATTATATATTCCAAACTGATGCCCAGACTAGTGTGAGGATTAATTTTGTGTGTCAGACTGACTAAACAATGGTGTACATTTCTGTGTTCTAACACTGGTCTAAATATAGCTGTGAAGGTATTTTTAAGTGTTATTAATATTCACAATCAGTAGACTTCAAAGAAGACTACCATCAGTAATATGGATGTGCTTCATTAAATAAAGAACTAGATCTAAAAATATAATTCTGCCTCAAGGCTGAAACATAAACACTCTGAGTTTGTATGCTTGTAGTTT
Source organism: Dolichotis patagonum (assembly GCA_004027295.1). Taxonomy (NCBI): domain Eukaryota; kingdom Metazoa; phylum Chordata; class Mammalia; order Rodentia; family Caviidae; genus Dolichotis; species Dolichotis patagonum. The sequence continues at coordinate 11,883 of PVJX010002775.1, forward strand.
GTACTGAAGATTTCACACCTGTAATATCAGGTACTTGAAAGGTTGATACAGAAGGATAGCAAGTCTGAGGGTTATGTAGGCAACTTAGTATGACCATCTCAAAAATAATACATAGGTAACTCGGTGATGGAGCAATTGCCTAGCCTCTATGAGGTCCTTCAAAATAAGTGAATGACTGACTGACTGACTGAATGAATGAATGAATAGCAGCACTACATCTCATCTGAATTTCCATCCTGTTGATTTGACCTACAGATGGTGGACTATCACCCCTCTGCAATTGTGTGAGTAAAATCTCTGTTTTTCTCTTTCTCTCCCTTTCTGTCCCTTTCTATCTTATTTTACTTCATGTACATGAAAAGAAAAATGGCTATATGATGGACGAGTCCAAATTAGAGTGCCTGAAGATTTTTTTATTTAGAGAAAAAAAGCAAAACAGAAAAAATGGTAGAAACAATACAGAATCCCCCCCCCAAAAAAAACTAAGAATGACTTGTTGATAAATTACATACGGTTAGCTTAGAAGTAGTTGTTCAAGTTAGAAAATCAAGGCAGACTTTTTACTTTAATATTTTAAGTTTTTATAATATTTGCATTGTTTTGTAGTTTAGATTATAATTATTGTTTTTATAAAATTACACATTACCATTGATAGAATCTTTAGATTACTTGTACAAAACAAGGATAGATTTGAAGTCATTTGGGAAAGAGTGTCAGGGATATAGAATGCCATACAGGACCAGAGGCCCTGAAAGATCCAACCCATTTAACAGACAAAGGATAACTCAAAGTGTAAGTCACAAGAAAGTCAGTGCACAAAGGTGACCAGAGATCCGGTGCATATTAGATGAAATGTTTGCAATAAGACATGCCTTCAACAATGTGTGTGCTTTCCTAACTTAAGCCATGAGTTTGTTCTGCTTCTTTTCCTAAAATTTATTATACAATTTTAATCAAGTGTTATTACTACTAAATTTTTGATTTCCTATATATACTATCACGCTGATCACCTCAATAGGCCACATAACTTGATTTTGGTACTCAAAGCATGATATGGCCTTTCTAAGTTACATTTTCAAAAAGTCAATTTGTTCTCCAAATATGTGCAAAATACATTCTTCTTCATCTTGAATCCCTTGAAATTATTTTCTGATCAGGTCCTCATCAAACAAAATTTCAAGTTCTATAAATGCCGTTTCTCCTACATAGAATTTCTATTCATTCTCTGTTCTAAGTGCTGCATTTTCTATAATAGTATGTTCCTTCCTTACATTGGACACAATCATTTCATTATTGCCTTATGCTATTTTTGAAGTAATGCTGGTGCATAATACACTTTTTTTCATAGTATTTCTATATTTCCCAATTTGATCTCAGTTTTTCGTTGTCCCTTGATAGCCAGGAGATATAATAAATGGAAGTTTATTGCATAAATAAAAAAGTTAATCAAATTCTGAATTATAAAAAAATAATTTTTTACTTTACACATGAAAAGTTATATTTAAAATAAGAGGTGAACATACATCATTGAATAAATTATATATATATATTCTTCCTTTTTCCTTACTAAAGCATATTATATGTCTCCTAAAATATTACTAAAGGATAGTTTAATACATATCAAATATTATTAAAGGATAATTTAACATATATCAGTCAAACATGCCTGAATTATTTTGAGAAAAATATTTACTTAATGAAGCTTACATAATTTTACCATATTTTGGCTTAATTTATTTTTAGTCACTGTTTTAATAGTGACTTAATATAAAATTGACAAATTTAAAAGGATTTTTCTCTGACATATGGATGCTATATTCAGTAAATAAATTATAAAACAAACTAATTAGAAGTTCAAGTGCATAATAAATGTCTCAGTATAAATGTTTCCACAGTACTTACTTATACTAGCAAAAAGTAAATCAGTATGTATCACACATTTATCTGGTATCATGAATTTTGTTTGTCAAGCTTTCACTTAAAACATATCTTTATTTTGAGAGTTTTGTTTACTTATTTAACACATAAAAGAAAATTTTAAAATATTAGGGTAATAGTGTATATTTAATGGTCACGTCATTTAGTATATGATTAAACCACTAGTGTTTTCAGTTGTAAATATTTCCAGAGGCAGATGGAAGATCAAGTTGCTTTGAACTAAGTTTTAAATACTGATAAATATTTATGTGTGCAGAGCTTACAGAAAGTTGAGGAATCTGTGACATCCAGAGAGCATAAAAGCAAATGGTACCTTCTACTAAAGGCATATTTCATAGTCAAACTACATGCATGTTTTACAAAGCTATACAGAGAATCCTAGTACATATTCCTTGCTTTTTTCAAACAGACTGATCATTGTATCCCTACTTTTGCATTTTCTACGAATGCAGATAAAGACAGCGAGAGAAATTCAAGTTACGTTCCCTAAACTCAGGAAATGCAGATCTTACCCATGTTTATGGCAGTTTCTGGTATTTATCTCGGATCTTTCAAATTTTAAATTGAACATTACATAAAATGGCTTAAAATTAAAGTGAATTCTTGTGAGCTTAGAAAAGAGTTCTTGTGTTAGTATTCTTTTATTTAAATTTTATTTAAAAGAAAACAAAACAAAACAGAAAAAAGGGTAGCAACAATACAAAATTCCAAGGAAAAGAACAAAAACTACTAAGAAATCATTACTTAATAACATACATACTGTCATCTTGGAAATAGTTGTTCAAGTTACAAATTTAAAACATGTAAAGTACACACATAAACAATGAGACTATTAACAGATCTGGTCCATGATCTAACAAAAACAGTAGTATGGTCATTCATCTTACACACTTAAACATACATGCAGTTATATCCTTTAGAGCACCCTCTTTTCCTCTCCTTTTTACAGTAGCAATTATACATTTTGGGTTTTGTTACTCCTACATTTCTTATTACTTTTTACACTAGGGATACAATGTGATATTTATAAATATGATTCTTATTTATTTCACTATTGAGGATAGTCTGAAGTTGTCTCCATTTACCTATGAAGGCCTCAAGATCATCCTTCTTCATAGCTGCTTAATACTCCATTGCATAAAAATACCACATCTTTTTCATCCACTCTGCGGTTGATGGACATCTTGGTTGTTTCCAAGATTTAGCTATTACAAATTGTGCTGCTATGAACATGTGTGTACAGATATCAGATGCAGGTCATGGTCTTACTGCCTGGGTGCAGAGTTCCAAGTTTGCCTGGTGCATGTTGGAGTATTTCATAAAAATATACATTAATATAAGTGTGTCATGAAACAGAAGTAGTTCTTGATATTTAGTTGAAACATGACATGTAACCACTAATTTGAAAATAAATGTCACACATAAATTGGTACTTGGTATACAATTTTTACTTTTATCAAGTTATATTTTATTTAGTTATTTATATCTTTTTTTTTTGAGACCAGTTCTCACTATGCAGTTGAGACGAGCCATGGATCACTTTGTAATACAGACTGGCCTTGAACTTGCAGTGAACCACTTTCCTCAGCTCCATAGCAATGGGATTACATGCATGCAATACCGCAGTGCACTTATCAATATTTTAAAAGAGTATTTATTTCTGAAACAGAGGCAAGCATTGCATAAAAGTGTAGTTGCCACCTTTTAACTGACGAACAGACTGGTTTTAATAGAAATATATAGTCTTAAAATAAATGAACATATGTAATATATTGAATTATGGCCAATTATGTAGCCTCTATGCATACTGGATTTTAAGTTAATAATCTATAATTAGAGTGTCATAAATTTTACAGCAAATTGTTTTGAAAGTGCAGAGTTCCGATATATCTCTCTAGTCAATCCTTCAAACTCTTCTTTTATTAACTTTAGCATTTATATGGTGGGAAGAAGAGATAATATACAAAGACTTAGAAACCATGTCACCTCTTAGTAAAAACATAAGATACAACTAAAGTTAAAAATGGAGACTAGAGCAAGTCCAAGTAGAAAGAAAACATAAAAATGCATAAAAAAGTAAACAAGTGAGAGAATACACTGCGGATGCAGGGGATCGGAGCTTGAGCAGATCTTTTTTCTCTAGCTGATAAGTTAGAAATTTACTTTGAGAATGGAAGAATCTCAAGATGGGTTGTAAGGGGCATGCTGATCTCTGCAGTTTAGATGTATTGATTATTTACATACATGAAAAGACACATCTATGACACTCCTGTGGCTTTAACAGAATGAACACTAATTATGGTTGACTCTGAAAGTACCAGTGACAGTTAAAGTGAATTGTCAATGTGATTTGTTGGCATGTGCCTAGGCACTTAGTAAAGGACATTTGTTTTCTCTGGGTTACCAGGACTGAATATCCTGAAACCACGATGCAAACGATACCTCTGCTCCTACTTGTGCATGTCAGGTCCTGTGTCTCTGTTATAGCAAGACTAACTAAGACAGACCACAAGAGGCCGGTGTTAAAGGTTGAAGCACTGCTGGGAAGTGATACAGTCCACAGAGTGCCAGGCCCCGTTAGAAGGAATTGTTCCTTGAAATCACACCATTTATAGCTGTATTTTGTTGTACCTTCCATTTTCCCTTTCCCTCTTTTCTCTTTTCCTTCTTTTCCCTCTTCCCACTTTTCCTCTTTCTCCTTTGACCTATTTCTGCCTTTGCGTTATACTCTCCCTCTTTCTTTCTTACTTTCTTCTTTCTGTTCATGAAGAAATTAGCAGATATAATCCACCATAACCTTCCACTCAAAAAAAAAAAAATTGAACCAAATCTTTTACTTTAAGTTTTGTTTCCTGAGTATTTTTTCATAGCAACTGAAAGCTAATACAAGAATAAGATGTGTTTCTCTCTACCACAGTTCAAGGCAGTAAAAAGAACTGTGAAATCACTGAAATAAATGGTCATGATCCTTAAAACTGTGTAACTGTGTGACAGTTAATAAGTTAGCATTATAAAAAATATTAACAGAACTATATATGTAATAAAAAAGAGTAATTGACAGTTAATTGTGATCTCTGAAATTTTTAACAAAGCAGGAGAAAAATAAAGTGATAGAATCTAGAAAATAGAAAAAAGTTTGCAAATAGGATTGCACAAATCTAAAAAATTGGATGTCTAAATTGGTTGCTCAAGGAAACCCATGTTTATGTTCTCATCTATTTACTCAACCTCAGATTCAGTTAACATTTATAGCACAGACACCCTGCGTCAGATACTTAAACAGGTTTGAGGAATGTAGGCCTCCATAAGAACATATTTCCAGAATAAAATTCAGAGACAATGACTCAAATTATTTACTAGAGAAATATCCATGCAAATTTGACTCAATAGTAAGATGAACCATTCACATAAGATGATTCCCAAAAAGGACTTGAGAATTAATACAATTTCTAAAGAGTATGTTGCTTATATAACCATCAAAATCAAATTGTATACTTCACCGTTTTTGTTAAGCTTGATCAAAATCATGTTAAAAGTATTTGTAAAGCAGAATTAAATCTTTCTTTTATTCTTCCTTATAAATACCACATAATGCAAGTTCGAACACTAATACAAAATTTTATTATGAAATAACTTTTGACCCTGTATCTCACTAGAATGCAACATGGTTTATATTCGAGAAGTTACCTCTGCTGTTTCGGGCAAACTGTCGAAGTCTGATAATCAGTAGTTATCACCTAAATTTTAAAATGTGCACATTCATCTAAAGTACATTGCTGTTCGAGTTACACAAAAACCATTAATTTTTATATAATTTTACAGATTTTAAAGTTTTTAATACCTCAGTTTAAAACTTCACCTTTCAATTTTTTCACATTTATTCTTGTCCTAACATATAGGAGAATACTCTTGACTGTAGCAGGACTTGCAAAGAGTTCAATCAGTGAAATTATAGTTCCGTTTCTCTATCAAACAAAATACTCAGTCTGTTGATTGTAATAACTGTACACCTTGGTTCAGGTACATACATATTGACAATCTAGTTCATCTCATGAAATTATTACATGTTTCAGACACTTTAAAAAGAAGTTTTAGTTTTACAACCTGATTGAGAGAAAGGTACAGAGATTCCCTACATCCTCGTCAGCCTCTCACGTGCACAGCTTCTCTTTGCAACTTCACCTGTCATTCTGGTACATCCGTTAACATAGATGAACCTACACTGACAAAGCATCATCACCTAGATATCTGACCAGAAGAGGTTTTCTATGTAAAAAACACGTTTTGAATGCAGAGTATTATCTCACTTTTTGTTCTAACGTTTCAATTCACTTTATCATCTGTTGCCCACTTTGTTTCGAATACTGCTGGTCACTATTGCACTTGTATAAGTAATTTAGTTTAAAAATAAAAAAGTCAAAGATGATGCCCTTTGTGATGCTATTTCTACATTTGTTTATTATTGTTTGGCAAATATAATACGAGCGAGGGATTTAGCTCAGCAGCATAAGCACCTGTCTGGCAAGCGCAAGGCGATAAATTCAGTCCCTGGTACAAACAAACAAACAAACAAACAAAATAATACAAGCTCAGCACAAATCCACTATTGTTATCAAATTAAAGACTTTAGACCTTACAAATATTAACAAAGAAGACATAATTTTAGCAAAACACAGCAGTCCAAAAGATTTCTTCAAACTTTACAGATATGAAGAGATAATGCATAAGTATTCTGTATCCTCCCCCCCAAAATTAGTAATATCTTGTGCATTTCACTGTACTGCAAAACTTTGTAAATGGTAAAAATGTTTCATTCTTTCCCAATATGCAGACAAAATAAATTATATATGTAAATTAGTCCCATGGTACCTGCCCCATAGCAAGTATTATATATGTTCTTATATTTACATAAAAGATGCAGTGATAGTCTAATTATATTATTTGATGTCTCTGCCTTCATGGAGAACATAGCTATAAATACAATAATATATGGAAAAGCATCTGCAGAACTAATTTTGATTTTAATGTATCAGAACATATTATTTAGAAATAAGTAGCAAATCATCATTCATCATTCTTATGCGTTATTAGAAGAGTAAGACTGAGATGATTAATAACGGAGCTGAACTCTCAAAAGTGATATTCAGTGAGTGCCATATTGTATCTGTGCTGCTCATATAGCATATATGATCAGTGATATTTGAATGGGTCAATTAAAAGCAAGAGTAAAACTATCTCATAGAAATATTAGGGAAATTGTCCAAATATAGGACAGGAAGAAATAAACATACACTGCAAAATTTCTTGATATATTCAAATACAGCACATAAAGCTTTCTGGTAGATGCAAAATGAAAAGAAGGGTAAAACATAGGGAAAACAACAAGAAAGAAGAAAGGTGTAGTTAGTTACTTAAATTGGATATATAATGTAATGTCTCACTCTTGTCCTATATTACCTCTAAAATATTAAATTAGCAGGGAAAAGTTGATAAATTATCCTATGTTTGAATAGGTTAGTAAGATATATTATATCTCATATTACATTATACAATTGAACTACAGGGTGCTACACAAATTTTTTCAAATTTTAGAAAAAATTAAACAGTATTTGTTCAAATTTATCGATTGATGATGTCGAAGAAAAAATATGTCTAAAGTGGGAATTGTTTAAATGGACTGTTTTTGTAACTGGAAACTAAAATGAGCTTGATCTATGAGAATTCTGTATATTTTTGCCCTCTTAAAAAACACTTCTCTAGTACTTAATAAAGAACTACACACTATTCCATGTATCTTTAAAATGTCCACTCATTTTGAATTTACAAGAGCTTTGTAAGACAGGTATTGTAGATGAGGTGTTATTACCACTCTCATTCTACAAACAGAGAAGACAAAAGCTTTAGCTGATTTCCAAACAAAGCCAGGGATACAGGGCTAACAAGTGTGGAAGTCAGGATTTTAATTCACGTGGGTGCATCCAGAGTGACTTCCCACCAGTCATGCTACCTTTCCAGTTGCTTGCCTTGACATGTTTAGGTAAGTGAGTAACTTGTGGGGAGAACAAGGCTATCTCTGGAAGAAAGCTGTTAGAATATGCTAAGCTTTACTTTGGCCTCTATCATTGTTAGCAATGTGTTACTTAAACCTTGGCAATTCTGGATGTTTTAGTAAGTACATAATATCATCCTCTCTTCATAAACTGTACTGATTGGATCTAAAGAATTGTACAGATCAGTAACTGGTGGCAAAAGCACTAGAAACAAACAAAGACATTCTAAAGGGTTCATAGGTTTAGACTGACGCAAAGTTGCAATTAAGTCAATGAGGATTTAATAAGTTTGAAAGGTTAAAATATATGTACTAATAATTCACAGCACTCATTGAAAAAATATTTATTTGAGTAATTCCTCATGATTACCTAGACTAAATTGCTCGTTGCAAGCTAGGCTTTATTTTATTCATTGTTATTATGCTCAGTAATGATGACAGGTTTATATGGTGACAGAAATTTGAATGATGGAGTGTTGGCAGTTTCTGACTGTTACAAAGACAGTGACCAGTTTGAGACTGAAATTCTCACCTCAAAGGCTATTGAGAAAACAGATTTTATTATATATATATATATTTCAATAAAGTATTCACTTACAATTTTAGCTTCAAACTTTTTGTTCACATACTTTAAAAGTAAAAGCTGAAACTTCAGTTTGGAGAATTACATCATTATATTAGCTTCCTAGGGTAAGTAAAATAAAGTACTAAGCCATGGGTGTTACAAAACATTGGAAATACACTGTTTCCCAGTTCTTCAAAATGAATGTTTGGGATTCAGCAGACCTCTACTCTCTCCGATTCCTCTGTAGTAGACTCATTCCTCAGCATTCCCAGCTTCTATTATTTGACAGTAACACTTCCTGACATTTCTTGATTTTAGACACATCACTCCAGTTATGTGACCATTTCCTCATTGTATCTTTACTGAGTCTTGTTTTATGCATGTTTGTCTCTGTGTCTCTGTGTCTCTAAATCCTTTGGATTCCCACCTCACCACAACCTGTCTTGGCTGTTTGACCTGGTGCTACAAGATTTAAAGTTTGTCCTACTGGGTTTGTTCTTGCTTTTGTTGGATTCATTTCCCATTCTCCTCTCTCTCTTTTTTGGAATGGGACTTATGACCTGTATCATTGTATGCCGGAAGTATTTAACTTTATTTTTGATTTTTATATGGGCGTGTGGAGAACCCTATTCCTTGAGACTCAGAAGAGACATTTTTGCCTTGATGCTAGCCAAACCTGTAAGATATGTGACAAATAAACCTCTTTTCCTTTAAGTTAAAGATGTTGGATGAATTGTCCCACAGATGGGAAAATGTCTAGCACATTAGGTATATAAAAGTGGAATATTACTCAGGTGTAAAAATGATTTATGCTCTATCAAAATGTGTTCAGAACTGGTGAACATTATATTCAGTGAAATAATTCAGACATTAAAGCACAAATATTGCATGTTTTCTTGTTTTGAAATCAAAAAGTCAGTCTGAATGTAGAATAGTGATTAGTAGAGACCATAAATTGTAGAGAGGGGAAGTCGAGGGAGGTAGGTTAAGGAATATTCATACAAAGTTAATAAGAATAAGGTCTAAAGTTCTATACATAGTGAGACTATCATTTATTGCTTATAAAAGCCCTAATATACACTTTTGTAACTATATTGAAGAGAGTAATAAAATAATTGCTCTGTTTATATGTTTGAGCATATATGGATTTATAGCCATGCATGTAGGGATTTGTCCACTCAATATCTCTTGCATTTCTATTTTATCTTCAACGAAACCATGCTTCTCAAGATTCTTTATAATTAATGTTCTATAAGTGTTTTAGAGATAGGGCAAGCAGTATCACCTATGTGAGACATGACAGAAAAAGATGAGCAATACAGGTATGAATTTTGAGGTGTGCATTTGTTTGGAACACATGTATTGAGCTATTAGACTCTTCTATGTTACTTATAGAGGAGAATTTGAGCTTACTCAACACAGCATGTTAAATTTGAGAAAGGATAATGAGACAATACACAGTTCTCTGTTAGAATGCTTGTGTAATGGGAGAGTTATTCATGACTGCTATTGTGTTGGTAACATATCATTCACGTATGATGGTCTGTTCCTCAGGATATCTCACAGGCTATTTAAATTCTATTTGTGTGATTTTTGGATAAGACCATCTAGAATGAACACAGTTATCCATAATGAAGGATGCTAAACAACATAGAATAAATTTTCCATATTACCATTTATAGGATTTGGATCTAAAATATCTCCAGACATGTCATATTCAGAGGTGAGGGATATTGGAAGGAATGGATCACTGGGACTGTCACTTCGAAGAGTCTATTCTCACTCCCAGCTCCTCCCTTCTCTCTCTATTTCCTGTCTTCCCTGGAGTGCACAGCTTTCTTCCATTCTGCCATTCTGCCATTCTGCCATGCTGGCTTGGTTTTGAGTCAGCTCACCATGGACCAAATCACTGAAATTATGAAACAAAATAAACCTGTTCATTTTCAATTTTTAGATCTCAGATAATGTTTCCAGTCATGTGTAAATGATCAAAACGTAACTTTAAAATGTACATTTGAAAACTAAAAGGGTGAAGGTGTGCTTGTAATAGAGGTCCATATGTATTTCTTCTTTATTTGTTGACTTGGAAATTTAGTTGTCATCACGAAATCTTAATTTTCTCATGCCTTAAATTCACCTGGCAGCAAATTTTCCAAAAGCAATCACATAGCAGCAGTTTATTTTACCAATGGGTGCTTGTTGCAGAGTAATCACAGGAGCAATTCTTTTCATTTATTAAATAAGTAGAGCTGTTTGTGGTAGAACTATTCTAGTTAAAGGTCACATGCTGTTTCTACTATGTTTCTATTTCTCATTTCTCAGACATTTTAATTTATTTTTAATTTACAATTTTAAAAAATGGTGTCATTAGATTGTATTCACTGAAAAATTACACAAGTGGTTTTTCATGCCCTTTCTATTCTAGAAGGTAGCATCTGGAACATGTTGGTCCATGAAGACTTTGTGCTTTTTTAATAGAAAATTATATATTGTAATAAAAAATTGAGTCAAAATTCTAGATCTACTGATTTGATTTGAATTTATAGAACATATGCATCATACCAGAATCAAGCAAATTCTGCTGGAAAAGAGTTATAGAGTCACATCAATGTTTATTGGAAGTAAAAAAGCATCTCCCTTCTTAATGGATATGAGAATGGTGAGGCCATGTACTTCAGAACATTTATGTATCATACATTCTTAAATCAGAAAGTCACTACATACTAGTTAAGGGAACACATCAAGAAGAAGAGATAACAATCTTAAATATATATGTACCAAATTCCAGAGCACCCAGCTATACAAAGCAAGTATTAACAGAAATGAAAAATCAAATAAGCAATAACACAATTATAACAGGAGACCTTAACATGCCATTGACACAAAGGGACAGATCAACTAGACAGAAAATCAGCAAAGAAATAACAGAACTCAGTCACACTTGTGAACAAATGGACTTGATAGATGTATACAGAGTGTTCCATCCAACAACATCAGAATATACATTCTTCTCAGCAGTACATGGGACATTCTCTAAAATAGAACATATACTATCCCACAGAACATATTTAAGTAAATGCAAAAGAATTGAAATAATCCCACGCATGTTATCGGATCATAGTGCCATGAAACTAGAAATTAATGATAAAAGTGACTGCAAAAACCTCACAAACACATGGAAACTGAGTAATACACTCTTGAGCAACCAGTGGGTCACAGAGGAAATTAAAGAAGAAATTAATATCTACAAGCAAATGAAAATACAAACATTCCTAAATCAGGTGAATTGTACACTATTTCCAATTTCTTTGCTACTGGGATATAGAAACATACATACACATACATACAAAACAACTTAAGTCTGTATATTAAATTGAAAGTATTTTCCATATATTTGGGGTTCTTACAGAATATAATTATTAATTCTGGTAGGGTTCCTATAGTTTTATTGGCTTTACTATGTTGACATCAACTCTA